>VDFB02037260.1:0-45800 GCA_007258455.2 Sequoia sempervirens
GCTCACATCCCAAAAGGCTCAAATAGTTAGGGAGTACTACAAAACAACCTTAAACTCAAGAGAAGGAAACAGAGGGTACAGATCAAGTGGAGCCTCCCTTGGCTCTCCCTGCTCCTCCTGTTGCACCACCCACCTACCTGGCTATGGTCGCTACATCTCCAACAGCAGTGGACATTTCTATCCATCTTGCCCCTTCACCTCCAGCCGAGTCTATGATAGCTATTGACTCCTCTTCTGGCATGACTACTCCCCCTTCCTCTACTACCATGTCACCAATCACATCACTCCCTCTAGCAACAATAACAATGCCTATTCCCACTACCACTATGCCCGAGGCTCTTTCAAGGCACATGCAGAACCTTCCCCCTGAGCTCTCCCAGATCTTAATGGATCTGACTCTCCAAGCAGTCCTTGCACAAGTCCTTGCTACTAATCAACCTTCAGAACCACCGACAGGGCCACCAACCATGGAGGCCACCATGCTAATCTCAAAGGAGTGGAAGGAACGATAGTGGGAGGCCTTGAAGCCTATCGAGGAAGAGGCTAATGAGTACCATGAACACCAGGAGTATGAACACTAAACCATCTATAGGGTGGCTTATGAGGAGGAAACAAGCTCTTCTGAGAGTGGGAACGAGGAGGACAGCTCTGACACTAGGGTAATCATTCAAACCTTTGATGATGACCTTGAGGAGGAAATGGCACAACAACTAAAAGAAACTGGGGTAGAGGCATAGTGGTCACCCCATGATGAAGAGGGGCAGCCACCAAAAGAACAACAGCAAATAGATTTAACTGAGGCTAAAACCCATGTCAGGACCCTCGAGGCTGAGTGTACTGAGGAAAAGAAGGAGGAAGAAACAACAAGAAAAGAAAGTCCCATTCAGCAACCATCCACCAAGCTTCCTATCGAACACCTCATGTTCATCCATGAATCTGATGAGGAGGAGGAAGATGCTACTAGAGAGAAAGGAAAATCCCTAGAGGGAAAAGGAGCGGAGATCTTAACCTTGACCAAGAAAGGCGAAGGTGACCAAGATTCACCCAAAGGAAAATCTGCTGTGCCCGGGTGGTTGGAGAGGCAACTTGAAAGAAAAAGCCCTCTGTTGAAGGACCCAAGGGTGAAGTTGGAGGCCATCTTGACTCAAGCCCAAATCACAATGAAGAAGGAGAAGAAGCCCAATGTCCGATCTAGGGTAACAATGGACACTTCTGGGTCTTGAGCTACACAAATTGCAATGCCTACGATTGGCCAAACTGGGGTAAGTTATAACATCTCCACCATAGACCTGAGGGCTACCACTAGAGAGCAGAAAGTTGAGCACCTTGAGGAGTCAGTGTTTATGGTGGTTTATTTGATAAAGCAAGATAAAATCTTGAAGGATGAGCTCAAGGCATAGGTCACAGCATTAACAGATTACATACAACAATGGTCATCAGTAGACGACCTGCCTACCACATCCACGGCCACACCTCAGCTACTTTCCAAGGAGCAGATCAATAAGATGGAAAGAAGAAATAAATTGGAGAAGACTACAGAGGACTGGTTTCAACGAGTCTCATACATCAGAAACATGGGGATTAGCCAGGCTGTGCAAACAACCAACAAGTTCTTGGACCTAATGCAGTCTCTAGAGAGCACAAGGAAACTCTGTACCAATTTCCCCGTGACCTATGACTCCACCTTTCTGAGGATTGAGGCTATCCTTCAGTTACTAGAAGCCACGTGGGAGAAGAAGGTTTCATTTTAAAAAGAAGATCACAGGCTGATGGATGTGTGGAGATGGAACTTCAATAACCAGAAGGAGAGGTTGGAACAAATCATGAGCAAGGTGGATCTAGACATTGAATGGATCAAAGAGATCAGGGAAAAATGTGCTCGATAGCTTAAGCTGATGACGGACTACGACATGCCCACTATACAAATGGATCTAGAAAAGATAATAATTCTACTTCTAGGAGAAGATGAAGGATGAGATGGTTGGTGAAATCACGGTGGACTTTCTAAGTTTTTCTACCCTCGCCTTCGACCAATGGAACTATTCAGAGACCAAGGCTCAAAGTATGATGAGGATTGGAAAAGATTGGAGGATAATGCAAACGAGTGGAGCTACCAAGCATTACAGTACGAAATCATCGAAGTAGACAAGCTCCAGGCAGTCATCCTCAGGTTCATAGAGTACACAACTTCCAAGGGGCAGGTGGACAGCCCTGCTAAGGATGAAGAACTTCCTGAAGAGTAGCTACAATGAAAATAGCAATTGGATAAAGGACAAAAGAGCTATAGTACCGTCAGCAAGAGGAAAAAATAGGGTAAAGACAAAATGTAAATTTTAAATTATGATATATTAGGGGGTAGGTGAAACCCTATTTTGTAATGAATCTTGGCCACACAATAAGAATTAATCTTGGCCATTCATTGAATCTTTTGGACACTATAAATAGGGCTCTCCTCTCATTTTCAAAGAGGAGAGTTGAGTTGTTGTAAAAACATGCTACAGAAATTTATAAGGAAAAGGCATTGACTTGGTGTATTTTCTTATTTTCTCTCATGTTACTTGATTCAATCTCCAATGTTAGATGTTTAACTTAGGTTTTACTACTGTTTTAGTTAACTATTCTCTTGCTTTGGATAGATTTTAGGAATGCTATTCTATGATTATGAAAATTCCTTCCATGTTGATGACTTCTTTGTCCATACTTTTTGTTGTTTGTTGATGGTAGATAGCTATGCAAAGTTAGCCTAGACTTGAATTCAAAGCTTCCCCAAAACATTTATCTTTGATTCATGCATGTACATGGTGAATGAAGGATAAATTATCTACATACCTTAAAAGATAGCATGATTTCCATGATACTGTGAAATCCCTGGTTAAGTGGGATATTGTTTTGAGAAGTTGTCTATTGCAGGAACTCCATTGTCACTATTCGCAATTAGTTGCAGACTTAGGAACTTTCCCTCTTCCTTGCCTTCTTTTCTTTTTTCAATAACTAACCTATGCTAAGGTTAGTTGCACATTGTAAAGCCAAATCCAACAACAAAATGGAGTCTAAGACTGCTGTTTGAACCTACAGCCAATGCATGATAACTTTCCATCCTAAGAACTCCATTTCAAGATCTAACTTCCATGCTTTGTAACCCATCCATAAGACCGCCTTGTGATTCCAACAAATCACATAAAACAACTGAGATATTTCAAGCACTGTCAAGACCTGACATTAGAGACCTTGGAATAGTGTTCTACAATCTACTTGTGGAAGATTGTCTTTCAAGAGAGGTAGTGCACCTACACACTACCTATGTTGAAAAGTGCATAAAAAACACATCAACGGGAATGATTCTATATTTTTGGTGGTGGACATATTTTTGAAAATGGCACACTTCATCCAATGTCATAAGACTACTGATGTTCATATTGCAGAATTATTTTTCAAATAAGTGGTAAGACTACATGGTCTACCCAAAAGCATAGTTTCAGATTGAGATACCAAGTTCATTGGGTATTTCTGGAGGACATTGTGGAAGAATTTGAAGACTAATTCGAGGTTCAATTCAACACACCATCAAAAAAATAATGGAAAAATGGAGGTGGTGAGTAGGAGTTTGGGTAACTTGTTGAGATGTTTAGGTGATAGGCCCAAGGGATGGGATTGTATTTTACCATAGGTAGAATTTTCTTACAACAATTATGTCAACCGGGGTACTGGTAAGTCACCATTCTAGATTATGTATGGGAGTATTCCTATAACTACTTTTGAATTGAGGAAGCTAAATAAGGGAGAGAAGTATAGTGTCAAGGCTAGATATTTTTCTAAACACGTAAAACATTTGCATGAAGAGGTGAAGAAACATATCAATAAGATGAATTCACAGTATAAGGCTAAGGTAGATTAGAAAAGAAGGTATAAGGAGTTCTAGGTAGGTGATGAGGTCATGGTTCATTTGTGGAATGAGAGGTTCCCATTTGGCACATACAATTTATGTTAAAGATGAAGAAGGTTGGAACATGCAGGATCTTGAAGAAACATTATTCAGGAAATGTGCATGAGGTGGAGTTGTTGAGTGAGGTTCTTGTTTCAACTATGTTTAATTTTTTTTATTTGATAGAGTACCATGAAGGGGATTAGGAGAATGAATTGATAGAGGCATAATTGAGCATTCCAACACCTACTAAAAAAAAAAATAGAAGAAATTTTGGACAATCATGTGGATAGAAGCATATGAAACAAGAAATATAGAGAGCACTTGGTGAAATGGAGAGGATGACCTATTGAAGATTCATCATGGTTTTTAGAGTTTGAGGTTGGCTGTCTTGGTTTCCCTCTAACTTCCAAGAAGTGACAAGGTGACTTTTCAAATTACCCCAGGTGTCTGATGTAGGAGAATCTAGGGTGAAGAAAAATATTGAATTGATAAAAAAAATGAGTTACTTATTTTCCAATGAGGGCTAAATGAATTTGAATTCACATATATGTGCACAATCATCATGCAATATATAGGCCCTTAAGTGGAAAAAAATTCAAAATAATCAGAGTTAGGCAACTTGACATAAATTTTTGAATAAGTTGTCTATATTATTTCAAAATATGTAAGAATATAATTTGTAGTAAATTGAATGTAGTTTCTAAACTACTAGGTTTTTTTTTTTAAATCTATTTGGTGAAAATTTGAAATTTCAATGCAATAGTACTTAAATTTTAGGGAAAAATTAAGTGTCTTTCTAACCACCCTAACCACAATAAAATGATAATATTTTTTTTATAAGATATTAGATATAAGTAGAGGAGTCGTGTCTCGATGTGATGCATTTTTTTTAATATTTTTTTTCCAAGTAAATAATTAATTGTAATTTTTTTATTACAAGTTTTAAAAAATATAAAAACTCGTATGTCTTACCACCTTGGTCAAAACTTCATGAAATTCATTTCTCTTTAATATTATAGTATGTGAAGAATAGAATGTGATGCATGTTTCAGATTCAAAAAACGTGATACCATTTGAAAGCTATAGATGTTTTTCAATCAGCCTATCAATCAGGACTTTAGACATAATTCAAATAGAAAATGAATAATAATTATTTATTAAATTCAAAGTAAAGAATAATTTATATTGGTGGAAAGATAAGAATCTCCTTTAAAAACCCTTTTCATTTCATCAATTTTGGGTAAAAAATGTCATCAGCCACATACCCATCAGATCGCCACTTTTTGGCCCATCATGATCCTGCACATACCCTCTCTAAGTATGGAAATTTGCAAGAGTTCAAGTTTAAGGAGAATGAAACATGAAGAAGGAACAAATTTTTACATTTTTGACATTTGACGTTGGTCAACATACTCATCATTGTGACATGGAGATTTTGATGGGACCATGTTTCATCTTTGATCAACATACTGATGGAAAAAGTAGTAGCAATATACACACATGAATTCACATTAGATGGAGGTTCACATATTTTCAAGATGAAATTTTGAGTCCATTCAACATTTTAACAAGCTACATCGAGGAGACTCTAGGTTATCAAAAGGAGTCATTCGAGAGTCCCTCCGATGGAGTGATAAGGTGTATTGATGTGATGATGTGATTTTAGGCTAATACGATTATAAGTACCTTTGATATTTTGATATCTAAAGACAAACATGTTTCAAGGGGAGGTTATGAAGAGTCCATTCAACATAGTGATAGGGGCTTCATCGAGAGGACCTAGCCATATCAAAGTGAGGGGATTTGAAGTCCCCTCGGTACTACGATGGCGGCAAGGTGGACAAAAACATGAGTCGGATGATGGTGATGGAAAAAAAAGTTAGATGGTGACACATGGCATGGAGTTATTCATTGATTTCACACCATTATTATGAATCAACGTAATCATTAATAAAACAATTTCAAACGTAAAGTTGATGGTTGAAATCTCTGATAACTAGGTAACTACCTATGGGATCTTAATATTCATTGTATGATGAGGTGGTACTAAGACAACATGGGGGGAAAATAATGTTGAGAGGTTAATATGAATTGAAGGAGGAGTATAGACATATAGAGACAAAGATGTGGTGTAGGGTAGAGTGTGGTCATGAGATTAAACAACTGATTTGAATGTTGATTTGCATGTTTGATCGATATCTTTGTAATCAAGCAACCCATGTAAAACTATAGTTTCTTTTCCATTCTAGAATAATAATTTTTTTGTTTACTTCCTACATGTTGGTTGTTCTTTCTATATTTTTTATTGTGAGGTTATGATGATAAGGGGAGTACCCTTCATCAACAAATCAATCAAACAAACAAAGGCGTATTCATTTCACAATCAAAGTATGTCAAATAAATGTTGAAGAATTTTGGAATGGAAGATTCGAAACTAGTATGCACTCCTCTGGTTACTAGTTGCAAATTAAGCAAGAATGATGAATCCCCTAAGGTTTATCAAAGCAAGTACATATCAATGATTGGACTACTATATCTAACTACTACTAGATTGGATATCATGCATGCAGTTTGTCTTGTTGATATATTTCAAGAAGATCCGAGAGAGTCACATGTTACAATAGTGGAGAGGATATTCAAATACTTAAAGGGAACTCTAGATCATAAATCCTATGGTATCCAAAGGATGCTAACTTCAACTTGAGTACCTACACAAATGTAGATTGGGCTAGTTGTGTTGATGATAGGAAAAGTACAAGTGGTGGTGCATTTTTTCTTGGATGCAGATTGGTTTCATGGCTAAGTATGAATAAAGATTTAGTTTCTTTATCTACAATAGAGGCTGAGTACATTATAGAAGCATCTTTCTACACACAAGTGTTGTGGATGAGGAAAACATTGAAGGATACTAGAGTGGTGTATGATGAGCCTATTTCTATCTTTGTCATTCACTACTTTCTTTGGACGTATTGAAGTGTAGTGACTTATCTTTCCATAACTGAAACATTTGAAAGGTAATTTTCCTTTGTACTTAGTAGTACCTCTTCTCATTCTTCTCACAAAGTTAGCTTCCACATCATCAATATCTTCTTGATTTGTTTCTTTAGTCTTCTCTATTTTTATAGTGTTAAAAGCAATCTTTGATTTTGTGCCATTATTAGTACTGAACTCTCTCATTTCAAATGCAGTTAACGAGCCTTGCAATTGATCTCTAGAATACTGATCAATATTTTGAGACTCCTCAATAGCATAAACTTTATGGTTGTAAGCTTTAGGAAGGATTCTAAGAATTTTCTTTACCACCTTTGGTTCTTTTATTTTTCCTCCAAGACCTTTGATGGAGCTAACCACTTCATCCACCCTCTGCATATAGATTTTAATGTTTTCATCTTCAAACATTCATAGGTTCTTAAATAGGGCCTTTATATTTTGCATCTTAGCTTATGTGACCATATCACCTCCTTCATAAAGAATTCCCAACTATTCCCAAATTACCTTAGTAGTTTTCAGATCCATAACTTTCACTAATTTAGAATTTGTAAGACTATTCAAGAGAGCATACCTTGATTTAATATTGTTTCCATAGGCATTAAGTTTAGCTTTAGTGCTCAAACCATTCGTAGGAATAATGTATCCATCATTAACAAATTTCTAGTGTATAGCAGTGAATTCACACCCCCTTGCAAATTCCCCTTTTGTAGCAGGACCTATCAGTGTGAGTTGAGATCAAAATTCCCCCTAGACTTACCCAACATAGTGGAGGTAGAGGAAGAGGTGGTGGAGGAAGAAACAAACCTAGAGATGAAATCAGATCCCTCAGAAGGCACATGGAAGTCTTGTGAGAAGAGGCTCGTAGGAGAGAAGTGAATTAAGAAAGAGATGATAATGAAGATGAAACTAAAGAGGAAGTGGAAGAGGGATAACATGATCAAATAGATCTTGGAGAAATGAGACTATTGAGAGAAATATCTAGCCTTGGAAAGAAACCTAAAATGGAGGTTTCAAATTTTAGTGGAAGTCTGAATCCTAAAGAGTTGATAGGTTGGATCGACAACATGGAGGAATGTTTGAGTTTGAGGAGAATGAAGACCCTCACAGAGTGAGGTTTGCAAAGAAAAAGATAAAAGGTCATGTATGTATATGGTGGAAAGAGATCCAGCTTGAAATAGGAAGAAAAGGGAAGCATAAAATTTTTAAATGTGACAAAATGGTGGCAAAAATGAAGAAGCAATTTATTCTTGTTGATTATGAGTTGTAGTTGCTCAAGAAGATGTAGAGCTTGAGACAAGGAATGAGGACAATGAAAGAATACATGAAAGAATTTCACAAGGTCCTTATCAAGACAGGACATTCCAAGGAAAATAACCTAAGAAAGTTGCTCACTATATTAATGGGTTGAAGCTTAGCATACAAGAAGAATTGGCACTAGTAAGAATTTCCACCATTGAGGATGATTATCATTTTTCCTTAAAAGTTGAAGAATGACTAAACAAAATATTTGAAAGAAAACAAAGAGGTGGAAGCCACAAGGGAAGGACTAGTGGATGGCCATATGGAGGCTGAAGTGGAGATCAAAGGAAGGGCGAAGGATCTAGTACCAATCAATATTAGAAAGGAGATGACTCATATTAGCCTCATGATCAGAATAGTGGAAACCAAATAGGTATAGGAAGATCTGGACAAGGAACAAGAAGAGGAGGCTTCTATGGAACCTATTTTCAGTGCAGAGAAGGAAATTGTTGGTGTAATTAAAATTCTTGTACCTTGTCGAAGGTCATAACTACAGCTTAGTTAAGTGTACTTAGGGACCACATAGGAGGTTGTTGGAGAATTTCCACTTTTGGTTGACTTGACATGTCATTACTTTATCACTTCCACCTTTTGTGGACACATCATGTGATTATCTCTCCACCTTAGGTGGAGTGATAGCTTTTCATAGTTTTCTCATGTCATAAGATTATGACACTTGTAATAATCTTATTCCCTTCTATGCTCTCACCTTGGCTATATAATCAAGGGGTCTCTCTCATTGTAAACAATCATCTCATATCATTGACATTGAATACATTTTATCCTTGCCATATTCATCTCTCCCTTTTGTGCTTTCCATTTGGTCCATAGATCTTGGCAGCCATAGCCAATTCTATCAAGGTATTAGAGCAGGTTGGGTGCCATTGGAGAGTCTTTTTCTGAAGAGAGATATCAGATTTGGGGGTATTCTATTTTTGGCTCTTTACTGTAGGTTCATATCGGAGCTTGTTGTTGCAAATCTAATCTCACCATTGCGTCCAAAAGGTTTGAGAAAGTTGATTTTTCCTTTTGTTTCATCCAAATTAGACATACGAGGCCAAATCTACAAGGGTTTGAAGCTTAAGAGTGGTTGCCAGATCCATAAGGTAGCTACAATTTTGGAGCATTTTGGATCAAATTTGACCCTTCCATCATGTCTAGAAGGGCCAAAAACCCTAGGATCGACTGTCAATTTGTCCATTTTGGAGCAGTTGTCTAGTGAGGCAATTTTTTTTTTCCTAATGAGCCATATGGCCCCCTAGGTTATCATAATTGTGCATGGTATGATTTTTCAGAAAATAAATTTAAAAAAAATAAATTTCAAATTTTTTGAATTTTTTTTTAGAAAAATTTAATCTAGGCGATAAATATTGTATTTTAAAGTTTTTTATTAAAAATCAAAAATTATAAGCGACTGTAAGTTGTTGCAGACTTTAAGTCTACGGTACCATAGCACCTGCAGAGTAGGGCCTCATGACATTACTAAGGTGGGGCCCACCCCAACCGACGATAAAAAAAACTTACATCCACTAGTCAAATCAATATCCAACACCCAATTTATGTCAGCGACTTTTCTTCTAACTGGCAGTGGTTTTTAAAAAAATCTGGCGATTGCAATATTTTGGTAGTCCTTCAAAATATACCGGGAGATAGTCAAAGATTCTGGTGAAAGTGTACTAGTCGTGAAGGTTAGTAAACTATCAATTTTAGGCTCAGAACCAGAGAATATTCTGATTAGAGATTCCTATATAGCCAAAGAATATTCTGTCAACTAAGGAGCATATTCTAGCAAGGAGCACTTTTTGGCATGACGGGCACTGAACCATTAAATTTAAGCTTGGTAATTGATGACGTCAGCAATATGTCAGTGCTTGGTTTGAATTTTCTATCCCCTCTCCATTGAGCTTCTTGATTTTGGAGGCAAACTTCAAATGGTGATATCTTGCTCATTTTGACTCCTTTTTTAGTGCAATTTTTTTTTATTTGGGATAATTTTTCATGCTCTACGCATTGGTACAATAATTTTTTGGTTTTGGTGTCTGATTTTTCCAGAAAGTTTAGATTCTCATAGGTGTTTTTGCTTCATCCTCATTTTGGGAACTTCGGGAGCTCATATCTTGCTCCTACAATAACAGTTTTGGGTGCAATTTTTTTTTAAGTGCATGATTTTTTGTGTAATTTTCAATGGTGTGATCACATTGATCTCATTTTGTACCAAAAATTTTACTTGTTTTTGTGGCCTATCTTGTCATTTGCATGTACCAAGATCAGAGACCACTTCATTGTTTTTGGCAAGTGGCAATTGTAAATGAACTAAATATAAAGCTCCAAATCAGATATTGCTAGGGGGTTTCTTGATTGAGTGATTCAGGGGGATAATCTTGTAGTGATTGCTTGGATTCTTTTGCTTGATTTGTGTTCTTGCAATGGGGAAATCTCAAATTGAACCCCTAAATCCACATAATTATGATACATCGAGAAAATTAGTATGGAAATATCTCATGATGAAAGGTCTAATAGGTCATGTAAGGGATACAATTCAAAAACCTATTGATGCTAAAGAATTGGCAAGGTGAGAGATTGATCATGAGACAAAAACTTGGATGCATATGTTCATTAGTCTCATTTGATTTTCAATTTCATATTGAATCATGTAATACACCTAAAGAAGCATGGGAGACTTTTGAGAAATTGTATGGTAAAATAGATAAGATTAGAGGTTATCAGATTGATAATGATTTGATGAATCTTGATCCTAAATTTTTTTACCACATCCAATCTTGACTACATCTCCAAAACCAAGCAACTAAGAACAAAATTGAAAGAATGTAGTATTCAAAAAGAGGATTTACAATTTATTTTGAATGTGTTATCCAAGCTTGGTCCTAAGTATTCAGTATTTGTTTCTAGCTTTCATACCCATTGAATTTCTATGGGAGCATCATATGTTGATCCTAAGTTTGATGAATATGCAGATCTCCTAATCCAAGAGGAAGCTAAGTTAATGAAAATGGGTCTCATCAAGTATTGCAAACCACAAGCATTGGTGGAAAATGAGTCTAAGGTACAGAAAGAATCAGGGAATCTTGATAAGAAGCGAAAGAAGAAAAAGAAAAAGCCACATAAAGAATCAAAATCCTCATCATCAAAAGGAGAAACATCTAAGAAGGAGAGGCCTTTTTGTGCATATTGCAAGAAGGATGGACATGAAGAAAATAATTGTTATAAGAAGGATATTGATGAGTTGAAAAATATTCTAAAAAAAAATCACATTGATTTTCCTTCTAGAATGTTTGAATCTTCTTCTCCTTCTACTACAAAATAGTATAGAAAGGAAATAGGTAAGCATCAACATTAGGATATAAAGGACAAGCTCTTTGTGCTCTTTTAGGTCCAAGATTAGGGAGATGGCTTCTACATTCAGGAGCATCACATCATATGGAATCTTCACATACTAGGGTATGTGTAGGATCATCATGGAAAAAATAGGTCCTTAAGTGGCAAAAACTTCAAAAAAATTAGAGTTAGGCAACTTGAGGGAAAATTTTGAATAAGTTATCTACATTATTTCAAAAATATGTAAGAATAGAATTTGTAGAAAATTGAATGTAGTTTCTAATCTACTAGGTTTTTTTTTTTTTAAATCTATTTGGTGACAATTTGAAATTTCAATGCAGTAGTACTTAAATTTGAGGGAAAAAATAAGTAGGTGTCTATCTAACCACCCTAACCACAATAATATGATAATATTTTTTTATAATATTTTAGGCATAAGTAGAAGACTCATGTCTAGATGTGATGCATATTAGTTGTAATTTTTTTCCAAGTAAATAATTAATTATAATTTTTTATTACAACTTTTAAAAAATATAAAAACTCGTATGTCTGACCACCTTAACTTGGTCTAAACTTCATGAAATTAATTTTTTATTTTTTCAATCCTATAGTTTGCAATGCATAGAATGTGACAGATCTTTTGGATTCAAAAAATGTGATATCATTTGAAAGGTATAGATGTTTTTCAATTAGCCTATCAATCAGGACTTTAGTCGTAATTTAAATAGAAAATAAATAATAATTATTTATTAAATTCAAAGTAAAGCATAATTTATATTGGTTGAAAGCTAAGAATCTCCTTTAAAAACCCTTTTGATTTCATCAATTTTGGGTAAAAAAAAGTATTCAACCACATACCCTACAAATACCCATCATATTGCCACTTTTTGGCCCATCACGATCCTGTACATACCCATTATCTTCTCTTTATTTCAACCTAAGTGTTCTATGTCTCCTATCTTGATGGGAAACAATACATAGATGAGTGTACTTGGGAAGAGATCTATTAGCATTGGGGACAACACTTTTTAGGATGTCTTGTGTGTTCCTCATTTGATGAACAATATTCTTTCCATTTATCAGATTACACATGGTGGAGATGGGAGAACTATGGAGTTCACTCTTGATTATGTCATCATTCGAGACTTGAAGACTTAAGAGATCATTTCTACTAGGGTGGTTGATCATTCATCTCGGTTATACACCTTTGCATAGTTTGCTTCTGATGATGATAATGTTCCTTTGGCTATTGATCACATGAACCATGATTCAGAGGAGACATATGGCTTCTTGAACTTGGGAGTTCTCACATTAGATCTAGTTCTTAATCCATGCACTCTATCTCCTCCATCTATTGTTGTACTTGATGTTGCTTTTCTTGCTACAATTTTGGCTCCTAGTGATTCAGTGTAGCAAGACATACATAGTCTTCCAAATATGGCTACTTTGGATGACTTTCTAACAAGTATTTCAGACTTGTTTGTGGAGTCTCATCTTGCAGATTTGGAGGACATCATTGATAGCATTCATCTTCTCTTTGATGAAGATGCACCTTCTACAATTGTTGTGGGGGAACACCTTAACCCTCTTGTTCATTCTCTAGATGATCATTCTTCACAGAATGGCGTGAGTGTGGATAATTTTGGACATGTAGAGGAGGCTTCTTTATCTTCAAATGAGATATCTTTGTCTTTGGATTATGTTCTGCATCAATCTCTACTATATTTTGGATTGTCCTCTTCAATAGTGTGGCCTAGAACACCTATTTGGATTGTGTCAGCTTTCAGCATTGACATGGAAACATTTGAGCATGCTTTAGAGACACCATCATACATCATCCATATTCTTGATATCCTACACACATCCATGGTTTTGTTTCTTCGTAAGGGAAGGAACATTGTTTGGTGAGATTGGATCATCTTCAACATTGAATGTCGAGCTTCTACCATCATTGCAAGAGACTCAACATTGAGGGGGAGCTACCTTGTCTCTCTTCTACTTCTCTCTTATGATGGGGTCTTTTTCCTCACATGGGGTTTTTACCTTCTCATTCTTCATTGAGAGTATTTCTATTTTGTATTTCATCTCTCCTTTGAGGGGGAGTTTTTCCCATGATGTTTTCTCCTTTTCCTAGCTTGTGAGAGATTGCATTGCATATGTACATGGGTACCTAACATGGCCTCATAGATTGGACCCATCTTTTCATCATTGTGTCATTTGCATAATAATTTTCCACTCCCTAAGTTACACTTAAGGGGGGTGTTGGTGTAATTAAAAGTCTTGTACCTTGTCCTAGGTCATAATTACACATTAGTTAAGTTTACTTAGGGAACACATAGGATGTTGTTGGAGAATTTCCACTTTTGGTGGACTTGACATGTAATTACTTTATCACTTCCACCTTTTGTGGACACACCATGGGATTATCTCTCCACCTTAGGTGGGGTGACAGGTTTTCATAGTTGTCTCATGTCATAATATTACGACACTTGTCATAATTTTATGCCCTTCTATGTTCTCACCTTAGCTATATAACCAAGGGGTCTCTTTCATTGTAAAAAATAATCTCATATCATTGCCAATGAGTATAGTTTATTCTTGTCATATTCATCTCTCTCTTTTGTGCTTTCCATTTGGTCCATAGATCTTGGTATCCATAGCCAATTGTAATAGACATAGAGCCTATGAGTGTCCTCAACATCAAGGAAGGACAAAAAAATACCAAAAGGTAATGCTCAATTTGCCCATGTAGATGAAGATGCTCAATCTTCACATTCTAAAG
Organism: Sequoia sempervirens; assembly: GCA_007258455.2. Lineage (NCBI taxonomy): Eukaryota > Viridiplantae > Streptophyta > Pinopsida > Cupressales > Cupressaceae > Sequoia > Sequoia sempervirens. The sequence goes on from VDFB02037260.1 coordinate 14,334, forward strand.
ATGCTAAAAGGGGCAAGTCTCTTGTTGTCAGAAGAGCCTTGTTGAATGAGAAGGGACTAGACCAAAGAAAGATCCTATCTTTCACTCATTGTAAGTGTGAAGGTAAATTTTGTGATGATATCATTGATGTAGGTATTATAGACACTCTTACATGTCAAAGGAAATGGTCACTAAGTTACAATTGGAAAGGAGAAGGCATCTAATTCCATATTGTATTTCATGGTTGTAGAAGGATCAAAGGGATTTGGTCAATGAGCAATGTTTGATTAAGATTAAGATTGGTGATTATAAGTATGAGGTTTTGTGTGATATCATACCTATGGATTTTTTTCACATGTTGTTAGGAAGACCTTGATAGTTTCATCAATGACCGGTGCATGATGGACATGCTTACACCTATTCCTTGACTAAGGATGACATTTGTCAAAATTTAAAGCCCTTGAAGGATACAGGAGAAAAGGAATGTAGTAATGCAAGAATTTTCTTAGTTGATTCCTAGAAGGTATAAGACATGAGAATATTTGTTTCTCATTAATTCCTAGGTCTAAAAAGGAAGACAATAGTAATGTACCTGTAGAGGTTCACAATTTTTTGAATGAGTTTCAAGGTATTATTTCTAATAACGTTCCTGAAGGTTTACCACTGGTAAAGAAGATCAACCATTAGATGGACCTAATTCTTGGAGCCAACTTTCAAAATAAGGCATCCCATTGAATGACTCGAGTAGAGAATGAAGAATTGATTAGACAAGTGCAAGAGTTGTTGTAAGGATTGATCAAGGAGAGTTTGATTCCATGTGCAGTACCTATAGTATTATCACCTATGAAGGATGGGGAATGGCAGATGTGTACAAATTCCAAAGCCATCAAAAAGATCACTTTCAAGTATAGGTTTCCCTTTCCAAGGATGGATGACATCATGGATTATTTGAGTGGAGTTGAGTACTTCATGAAGATAGATCTGAAGAGTGGTTACCACTAGATTTGAATTGGAGAAGGAGATGAATGAAGGAAATCCTTCAAAACCAAAGAAGGTTTGTACAAGTGGTTAGTGTACCATGGAAAAATGGATCTTTAGAAATTTTCATGGTCATTTAGATCCTTTTCCTCTAATTCTTGGATTATTCTACTTATATTTAATGTCGTAATGTGACTTATACATTCACATTAGGTCTTGAATATTTCAAATTATTAAGACTTTATGATATCTTGTGAAGGTGTTGTGAAGTGTTGTAACACATTTCTACACTTTTTTAGATTCTTCTTATTATAATTCATCAAAATATTCAATTTTTATCCCTTATCAAGTCTTATTTTAAAGTGTTGTAAAGTCTTGTAACAAACTTTCACACTTTTCTAGGCTTGTTATCACTAAAGACACCCTTCTTATGCTTTATTTGGCCCCTTTGTGCACTTAGAAGCCTTAATTAAGTGTGTTTTTAATAAAAACCCAAAAACATCATTAAATACAACTTAATCCCCTGACACCCATGCCTTGAGTGGGACCCATTCACCATGGGTGGCGAATGAGCCTTCTTGGCACAAAATTCAAAATAAATTCAAATTTCTTTTGGGTTTTTATTCATTAAGACCTTAGTTTAGCATGTGATGTATTTTTAGGAAATTAGGGGATACGTGTGTATAAATAAGTGTTTTTCTATCCATTTCAACCCCCATTCATCTACTCAATAATTCTTGCATCCATCTAAGCACTTAAGCATCATAGGGTCATTCAATCAAGCAATTATCAAGCATCTTGGAGTAGCCATTGACATATCTTTAGACTTCAACAACAACGGTTTGGTGATTTTATGATACTTGTATATTATTTGTTCATCATTCCTTTCTCATTTCATTTCCTTATCAAGGGTTTGATTACCAAAGTGGGATTTGACCAAGGAAAATCCTTAAACTCTAACCTTTAACCATTTCCCCCCTCTTTGCATGCGTGTTTGCAAGTCTTGTAGGAAGATTCATCAAAGATTTACGTGTTGAAAATTGGTCAACAAGTCATCAAATCTATTCAAGTCAACAAGGATCTAATTCAAGCTTGGAACCATCATTCAACCCGCTTTTTTGTAGATTTGGTTCCGTCAACCTGACAAGAAAACAAGTATAGATCTGGACCCACAGAGTTGACTTCAAACTTCAACAACAAAGGTTTGGTGAGTTTATGACACTTTCATGTTATTTTTTCATCATTCCTTTTGCATTTCATTTCTTTATCAAGGGTTTTATTACGAAAGTAAAATTTGACCAAGACAAATCCTTATACTCTAACCCTTAACCATTTTCCCCTTCTTTGCATGTGTGTTTGTAGGTATTATATGTAGATTTGTCAAATAAACAGTTGTTGAAAAGTGGTCAACAATTCATCAAATCTATTCAATTCAAAAAGGACCTAATTCAAGCTTGAAGACATCATTTAGCCTGTTTTCTATAGATTTGGTTCCATCAACCCAACAAGAAGAAAAGTACAAATCTGGACCCAAATAGTTGACTTCAAAATTTGCATATTTTTGTAGGAAGACTGATTCTCCATTAGTGGTGAATGAGTCCCACTACTAGGCTGGAAAAAATGATTTCTTCAATTTTTTAGATCCTGACACTCTGAAACCTGTTTTAGCAATGTTTATCAGAAAGGACTGATTTGCCATTTGTGGTCAATGAGTCCTAGTGGTCATCAATAGTGATTTCTAAGACATTCCAGAACCCTCTAGCATCAACATTCTATCTTTAGGTTCACTCTATTTAGTTTCATTAAGTTCCCATTTCTTTTTTGGATGTTTCTAGTTCATTTTTGTATATCACACTATGTTTTCAAACACCTCATGTTTCTTAGGTTTTGCAAAAATAATCAATAATTTTTATCATTTTGTTGCATCTAGATCATTGATTTTAGGAATATTTATTTTTTTCTTGCATTAGTTTGAGTGAACCTCCTATATTTTGGTGTGGGATCTATCTCCTTCCTTTAGGTTAAAAACCCTAATTGAGCAAAAGAGTTATAGCATTCCTAAACCACTAAAATCTATGACTCATTTTGGTGAACCTGCATATTGAACATCATCCTTCTAATTTACATTTGCATTTACATCCTAGGATTCAATTGCATTGGATTTTTCATTGTTTTACATCCTAGGGTTTACACAATTGCATTAGTGAATATCTCATATAGATTTCATCTTTGCATTTCAAAACATTCCAAGAACTCAAATTTTGCATCTGAATACATTTTTTGCATTCGAAAAGCATCAAAATCACTTTAAATTTTTTGAAAATCATAAAAAAATTCATCCTTGGACTCATTTTCCACCCTAGGTGAATTAGTCTAGTTTCACTTTTTGCACAACAATTTCTATCATTTTTATAGTATCTTCTACATTTCTATTACATTGAATTTGCATCCACCCCACCCCTTGTGGTATTTGTATGAGTGTTTGGTTTCCAATTTATAATACTTTAGTGAGAAGTTCCTGACTCATGACATCCCACAATAACACACTCATTGTGGACCTTGGGTTGTCTCAAGCTACTACTCCTGCTATGGAAAATGGTGTATTAGGCATGGATACTACCACTAGTACACCTTTACCTTAAAAAACAATGTATGTTGACACACAAATTAATTCCCTTTCGCAAGACAAAGTCATTAATATTCATGAGGATTTAGCACATTTGTAACAAAACTTGTGTCTTGAAAACATTTCAACCACTATGATTCCTACTATAGACAACATCCATCGAATGCTTGAAAGTGATGGGGGCGTAGATTTCATGAAAAAATTTATTGAGATATATCAAAAACATGCTTCTTCCACCTCTAGCACATCTCAACCAGCAAACATTGTGGTTAGCAAAGGAGGATCTCACATTCCTCATCCTTCAACCATAATATTGATACCCACCTATATCACTCCTCAGGTTACAACAACCATGCAAAAAGTTAGTCATGTGACTCCTTTTGCTATTCCATCTAGCATTCCTAGTCCTTTTGTGGCATGGAATGTTCCATCCTCCACCACCTTCACCCCTCTTAGCATCCCTTCCCAACATTACATAAACTCTACCATTATCTCTTCCACCTCATACCACTTACATTGACTCTCTCATCACACAACTCTTTCACACTATTTCTTCCATGTAACAACAAATATACACCATAAATCAAAACCAAACCACCCACATACTATGTTCATAGTAGCCCATTATCTTTGGAAATATTACAAACACTACTGCCACAAGGAATTGAGATGCATAGGTTTGAGAATTATGGAGGCAAAGGAGACCCTACTAATCATTTTAATTCCTATACAACCTTATGCAATGATTTTCTCCTTAACAATAAACTATTAGCTAAAATATTTCCTAGGAATTTAAAGGATATTGCCTTGGATTAGTTTTCCTCTTTACCCAAACATTCAATTCAATCATTTAATTATCTTTTTTATGCCTTCATAAGTCATTTCCAAGTCCATATGACTCCCAAAATACAATGGCTGATTTAATGAGATGTAAACAAAATATGAATGAAAAAGTAATTGATTTCATTTCACACTATGAGTCATTGTATGCTCAAGTAGATGTCAAAGTTTTTGATTCACATCTCCAAAAGATTTTTATTGAAAACTTGCAAACTCACATTCAACATAAATTGACCATGATGAAATTTCCTTATTTCATGCATTTATGCACAACCCTTTGTGACTATCACAACTTAGTTACTAGTTGTGATGCAAAATCCACTTCTAGTCAAGTAGAGAAATATGAATAAAGCAACCAAAACAACTCACAAAAATTTAGAAAACCAAAAAAAGGTTTCATATAGTTCAATCCCCCTCCTCAAAAACCACCTCAACCTGTCAACAACCAAGTAATAGTTGTTAAAGCTGCCATGCCCTTTACCTATGGGGACCTGAAGAGACAATTTACCCCCTTATTTGATACTCTCCATAACATAATGAATCAACTGCTACAACAACATATGATCACTTTTCCTATAGTAAAACCACTTGATCCTACCAATCCTTTACCCCCCACCTTTAAACCAAATATTTATTGTCATTTTCATCACCAAAATGGACATAACACAGAGCAATGCAAGCATCTCAAACACATAGTGCAAGACCTCATTGATTCTAGTTGTCTCTCCATTTCCAATGTTACTGTTATAGGCAATGCATTTGTTGCCCCCCTAATCAAAATTTGCAAATTTTTACCAACCTAATTCCTAAACATAATATATCATTTTCCAAAGGTAGTGAACCTTCAAACACCGATGTGATGAATGCTGATACAAATACTAAACAACACGATCTTACTCCAAATGTTACCCATGTTAATCCTATGGATGAAATGGTGGGTAAGATAGATGTTATCCCTCATAAGGGCCCAACTAAAAAATCTCTTGATATTACTTTTTCTTCTCATGATATAATTAAAAAACTTCCCAATGGTCCTCTTTACATAGCTAGCCACATCTATGATAAGCCAACAAATGGGATATTAATAAATCCCGCTTGTGGTAAGAATGTGATCATGTAAGAATTTTTAGTATTACATGATCTTTATCAAGATGCTTATGAAAAACCAACATCATGGATTAAAACACATACTGGTTTTGCATTTCCTATGATTGGATTGATTGTACTCCCATTACAAATAGGACCTAAAACATTGGATGTAACATTCTCTCTTATTCCATAGTCGAACTAGTTTTGTTTGTGGCTAGGTCATCCTTTGATTCACTTGATGAATGTTGTCCCTTTAGTCATGAAATGTTTGAAGTGTCTGCTTGACAATGATATATTTATTGTACACCATAGTGGCTTTAATCCATTATATTCTAAAGGTATTTTTTCCTTAGAATCCTTTTGGCCTAAACCTATGGAACCCATCACCCCTCACAAAAAATTCTTTTTCATTTCCTATCAAAAGTTCAAATCAAAATGAATAGAAAAATTGTATCTTCCCCACATGTCCTTGTACACTTCCACTACTCCTATCCTAGATGAGACAATGCTTCAACCTAAATCCAAACATGACCAAATAGTGCAACTTCATGAGCAACCAACAATAAAAATTTCACCTTCATCATCTAAATTCCCAAGAGATAATGAAACCAACCTCATCATCTCACCTCACATTAAACAAGTTTATAAAGCCAAAGAGAAATTGATTGACCCATCTCCTTTAGTTTCTTTTGTTCCTCCTCCTTGGGATGACAAAGACCTTATGGTGGATCAACCCACTCTTACACCTACACAACTTCAAAATAGAATCAAATGAAACTATGGTGCTAGAGAGTGTAGGCGTTGAAGCCATGTCCTTTCTCGTCAATATTTCCATCCTGGGGGCTTGATCATCCCTCTTGATCATTGTTGTATCATCTTGCTAGCTTAAGTGCATTTGGATCCCTCTCGATATGCATGGCTACTTTAGTGTGATTTTGAAGCACGTCCAGCCTCTCACTAAAGTGGGGACTAAATGTACCATAGAAAAATGGATCTTTAGACATTTTCATGGTCATTTGGGTCTTTTTCTAGTGATGCTTGGATTATTCTACTTAGATTTAAATCTTGTAATGTAACTAATACATTCACATTAGGTCTTGAATATTCAAATTATTAAGACTTTATGATACCTATGTTGTGAAGTGTTGTAACACATTTCTACACTTTTCTAGATTCTTCTTATTATAACTCATCTAAATATTCCCTTTTTATCCCTTATCAAGTCTTATTTTAAAGTGTTATAAAGTCTTGTAACAAACTTTCACACTTTTCTAGGCTTGTCATCACTAAATACACCTTTCTTATGCTTTATTTGGCTACTTTATGCACTTACAGGCCTTAATTATGTTTTTGAATACAAACCTAACAAACATCATTAAATACAGCTTAATCACTGACACCCACTTGCATGCATTGAGTTGGACCCATTCGTCATGGGTGGAAAATGAGTCCCTCTTGGCACAAGATTCAAAATAAATTCAATTTTTTTTAGGCTTTTATTCATTAAGACCTTAGGTCTCCCTATAATGTTGTATTTTTGGGAAATTAGGGCATAAGTGTGTATAAATAAGCATTTTTCTATCCATTTCAACCCCCATTCATCTACCCAATCATTCTTCCATCCATCTAAGCACTTAAGCATCATAGCATCATTCAATCAAGAAATTATCAAGCATGATCTTAGAGTAGCCATTGACATATCTTCAGACTTCAACAAAAAGGGTTTGGTGATTTTATGACACTTTCATGTTATTTGTTCATCATTCCTTTCTTATTTCATTTCCTTATCAAGGGTTTGATTACAAAAGTGGGATTTGACAAAGGAAAATCCTTATACTCTAACCTTTAACCATTTTCCCCCTCTTTGCATGTGTGTTTGTAGGTCTTGTAGGAAGATTTATCAAAGAAATAGGTGTTGAAAATTGGTCAAAAAGTCATCAAATCTATTCAAGTCAATAAGGATCTAGTTCAAACTTGGAACCATCATTCAACCCGACAAGAAGACAAGTATAGATCTAAACCCATAGAGTTGACTTTAGAATTTGCATATTTTTGTAGGAGAACTGATTCTCCAACAGTGGCAAATGAGTCCCACTGCTAGGCTGAAAAAAGTTATTTCTTTAGTTTTTAGTTCTCAACACTCTGAACCCTGTTCGATAAAATTTTATGAGAAGTACTGATTCACCATCTATGGAGAATGAGTCCTAATGGTCATAAATAGTGATTTTTGAGACATTCTAGAACCCTCCAACATCAGCATTCTATCTCCAGGCGCACTCTATTTAGTATCATTAAGTTTTGATTTCATTTGTGCATGTTTCTAGTTCATTTTTGTATATCACACCGTGTTTTCAAAAACCTCATATTTCTTAGGTTTTGCATAAATAATCAAATACATTTTATCATTTTGTTTCATCTAGATCATTTATCTTAGGCATATTTCCATTTTTCTTGCATTAGTTTGAGTGAACCACCTAGATTTTGGTGTGGGATCTATCTATTTGCTTTAGGTGAAAAACCCTAATTAAGCAAAAGAGTTATAGAATTCTTAAAAAAATAAAATATATGTTCAGTTAGTCATTCCTTTTTGGCTAACCAGTGCACCAAGCACATTCATGATGCTCATGAATGAGGTATTGAAACAATTTTTGCATAAATTTATTATTATTTATTTGGATGATATTTTGATTTTTAGCAAGACATTGAATGAGCATCTGATGCATATGGGTATGTGCAGGATCATCATGAATAAAATAGGCTCTTAAGTGGCAAAAAATTCAGAAAAAATCAGTGTTAGGCAACTTGACATAAAAATTTGAATAAGTTATCTATATTATTTCAAAAATATGTAAGAATAGAATCTGTAGAAAATTGAATGTAGTTTCTAAACTACTAGGTTTATTTAAAAATAAATAAAATCTATTTGGTGAAAATTTGAAATTTCAATAGTAGTACTTAAATTTTAGGGAAAAAATAAGAAGTAGGTGTCTATCTAACCACCCTAACCATAATAAAATGATAATATTTTTTATAATATTTTATATATAAGTAGAGGACTCATGTCGGTTGTGATGCATATTTTTTGTAATTTTTCCAAGTAAATAATTAATTATGATTTTTTTATTACAACTTTTAAAAAATATAAAAAATCGTATGTCTGACCATCTTAACTTGGTCAAAAATTCATGAAATTTAATTTTTCTTTTTTTAATCCTATAGTGTGTGAAGCATAGAATGTGACACATGTTTCAGATTCAAAAAATGTGATACCGTTTGAAAGTTATAGATGTTTTTCAATCCGCCTATCGATTAGGACTTTAGTCATAATTCTAATAGAAAATGAATAATAATTATTTATTAAATTCAAATTAAAACATACTTTATATTGGTGGAAAGCTGAGAATCTCCTCTAAAAACCCTTTTCATTTCATCAATTTTGGGTTAAAAAAAGTCATCAGCCACATACCCTACAAATACCTATAATATTGCCACCTTTGGGCCCATCATGATCCTACACATACCCATATCATAATTTTTTGGAGAAGCTAAGGGAAGAAAATTTGTTAATAAAATTGAAGAAGTGCAATTTTATGAAATACAAGTTGGTATACCTAAGATTGGTGATCTCAATAAATGGTCTTAAGATGGATCTAGAGAAGGTGAGAGCTATTGTTGAATGGCCTACACTAAGGAGTGTTATAGAGGTAAGATCTTTTCATGGTCTAGCAAGTTTTTATAGGAATTTTATCTAAGGTTTGACTAGTATTTATCCACCCCTAACAAAAATAATGAGATGTCATATAAAAGTGTTTAAGTGGAGTATAGGAGTGGAAAATAGTTTTGATTTACTGAAGAAGAAAGTCGTGGAGTAACCTATTTTGGAACTTTTAGATTTCAACAAGGTTTTAGGTGGACTATGATGCTAGTGGCAACATCATTGGAGTTTTTTGAGTCAGGAAGGTAATTATGTTGCCTATTGTAGTGAAAATTTGAATCATACCAAGAAGAAATATTCCTTTTATGATCAAGAGTTCTATAATATAGTTTAGGATTTGAAAAAATGGAGACATTACTTGTTGCCAAAGGAGTTTGTTTTATTTACTAATCATCAAGCTTTAGAGTATTTAAATAGTCAAGGAAATTTTGAATAAAAGGCATTTGAAATGGGTTGAATTTCTACAAATTTTTACATTTATTTTGAAGCATAGGAATGGAAGTTCAAATAGAATTGTAGATACCTTGACCACGAGGAAAAATTTGTTAATGAAAATGAAGATTAAAGTTGTCGAGTTCAATGAACTCAAGAGTTTGTATCCTAAGGATATCGATTTTGTAGATGCTTGCAAAGCTTGCATGGATTCTATTACTCTAGATAGGACAATATGGTTGGATTTTACAATCCAATATGGTATGTTGTTTCAAAGGTATCAGTTGTGCATTCCAAGGGGTTCCATGAGAGAGAACTTGATCAAGGACAAACATAGTCAAGGATTTGTTGGACACTTCAGCTGGGATAAGGCCATTGCTATTGTTGGTGAACATTACTATTGGTTGTAGTTGCAATAGGATGTAAATAAGTTTGTGCAGTGTTGTAGAGTATGTTAGATGGAAAAACGGACACGTTAGTATACTAGATCATATCATCCATTACCTATACTTGAGAGGCCATGGGAGGAAATTAGAATGGATTACCAAGGACATAGAGAGGGAATAATTCTATTTGTGGTGGTGAATAGATTTTCAAAAATGGCACACTGCATCCCATGTCATAAGATGAGTGATGTTCATATTGTAGAATTTTTTTTCAAAGAAGTGGTAAGACTACATGGTCTACCCAAGAGCATAGTTTCAAACTAAGAAACCAAGTTCATTGGGTATTTTTGGAGGACATTTTGGAAGAAGTTGAAGACTGATTTGAAGTTTAGTTCAACACACCATCCATAGAATAATGGATGAATAGTGGTGGTGAATAGGAGTTTGGGTAACTTGCTGAGATTCTTAGTAGGTGACAAGCCCAAGGGATGGGATTTGAATTTGGATTACCAAGGAAACAGAGAGGGAATGATTTTATATTTGTGGTGGCAGATAGATTTTTTAAAATGGCACACTTCATCCCGTGTCATAAGGCCAATGATGTTGTTCATATTGTAGATTATTTTTTATAGAAGTGGTAAGACTATGTGATCTACCTAAGAGCATACTTTCAAACCGAGATACCAAGTTCATTGGGTGTTTTTGGAGGATGGTATTGAAGAAGATGAAGAATGATTTTATGTTTAGTTTAGCACACCATCCACAGACTGATGGAAAAATGGAGGTGGTGAATAGGAGTTTGGATAACTTGTTGAGATGCTTAGTAGTTGACAAACCCAAGGGATGGGATCTAAATTTAGATTACCAAGGACATAGAGAGGGTATGATTGTATATTTGTGGTGGTGGAAATATTTTCAAAAATGGCACACTTCATCCTTTGTCATAAGACTAGTGATGTTGTTCATATTACAAAATTATTTGTCAAAGAAGTGGTAATACTACATGGTCTACCCAAGAGGATAGTTTTATACCGAGATACCAAGTTCATTGGGTATTTCTGCAAGAAATTTTGGAAGAATTTGAAGACTAATTTGAAGTTCAAATGAACACACCATCCATAGACTGATAGACAGATAGAGGTGGTGAATAGGAGTTTGGATAACTTGCTAAGATACGTAGTAGGTGACAAGACGAAGGGATGGGATCTGAATTTGGATCACCAAGGAAAAAATGAGGGAATGATTCTATATTTGTGGTGGTGGAATGATTTTCAAAAATGACACACTTCATTTTGTGTCATAAGGCCAGTGATGTTCATATTGCAAAATTATTTTTTAGAGAAGTGGTAAGACTACATGGTATACCTAAGAGAATAGTTTCAAACAAAGATACCAAGTTTGTTGGGTATTTCTGGAGGATGTTGTGGAAGAAATTAAAGATTGATTTGAAGTTTAGTTCAGTACACCATCAAAATACTAATGGAAAAATGGAAGTGGTGAATAGGAGTTTTGATAACTTCTTGAGATGCTTAGTGAGTGATAAGCGCAATGGATGGGATCTAATTTTACCACATGAAGAATTTAATCCACCACCTTGTGGTTGTGTTGAACCTATTATGTGGTAGTGCAGTGTTACTACCACCCCACACACAATACACACATAATTGGTGGTATAGTAGTACTTCTAACCTACAGGGATTGACTAAGGGTGTTGGTGGTAGAGTGTATTCATACCACCTTACCGTGATAGGGTTTAGATCCACTTGTGGTTATGTGGTGGGTATTTGGTGTGTTGAGTGTTGTAACCTACTAGCTTGTGATGCATTAGTGACATCCCTAGTAGGAGAGTGGTATTGATGGAGACTAGTGTTGGGTAGGGAAACTGAGAGGGTGGGGTGGGTATGCGGAAGATCATCATGGAAAAAATAGGCCCTTAAGTGGTGATGAAAATTAAAAAAAATTAGAGTTAGGAAACTTGACGTAAAAATTTGAATAAGTTATTTATATTATTTCAAAAATATGTAAGAATAAAATCTTTAGAAAATTGAATGTACTTTCTAAACTACTAGGTTTATTTAAAAAAAAATCTATTCGGTGAAAAATTGAAATTTCAATGCAGTAGTACTTAAATTTTAGGAAAAAATAAGCAGGTATCTATCTAACCACCCTAACCACAATAAAATGATAAGATTTTTGTAAGATTTTACATATAAGTGGAGGACTCATTTCCTGATGTGATGCATATTATTTTTTAATTTATTTCCAAGTAAATGGGTATGTGCAAGATCATCATGGAAAAAATAGGCTCTTAAGTGGCAAAAAATTTAGAAAAATCAGAGTTAGGCAACTTAACATAAAAATTTGAATAAGTTATCTATATTAGTTCAAAAATATGTAAGAATAGAATCTATATATAATTGAATATAGTTTCTAAACTAGTAGGTTTATTTAAAAATAAAAAAAAATCTATTTGGTGAAAATTTGAAATTTCATGCAGCAGTACTTAAATTTCAAGGGAAAATTAAGAAGTAGGTGTCTGTCTGACCACCCTAACCAAAATAAAATGATAATATTTTTTTATAATATTTTATACATAAGTAGAGGACTCATGTCTGGATGTGATGCATATTTTTTTGTATTTTTTTTCCAAGTAAATAATTAATTATGAATTTTTGATTACAACTTTTAAAAAATATAAATTTTTTTATGTCTAACCACCTTAACTTGGTCAAAACTTCATGAATTTCATTTTTTTATTTTTCAAATCCTATAGTATGCAAAGCATAGAATGTGATGCATGTTTTGGATTCAAAAAATGTTATACCGTTTGAAAGCTATAGATGTTTTTCAATCAGCCTATCAATTAGGACTTTAGTCATAATTCAAATAGAAAATGAATAATAATTATTTATTAAATTCAACGTAAAACATAATTGATATTGGTGGAAGTATGAGAATCTCCTTTAAAACCCCTTTTCATTTCATCAATTTTGGGTAAAAAAAAAGTTGCCAGCCACATACCCTACAAATACCCATCATATCGCCACTTTTTGGCCCATCATGATCCTGCACATACCCAAATATTCAATTATAATATTTTTATTACAACTTTTTAAAAATATAAAAAATCATATGTTTAACCACCTTGTTAAGAACTTCATGAAATTCATTCTTTCTCTAATCCTATAGTATGTGAAGCATAGAATGTGATGCATATTTTAGATTCAAAAAAATGTGATAGTGTTTGAAAGATATAGATGTTTTTCAATCAGCCTATCAATTCGGACTTTAGATATAATTAAAATAGAAAATAAATAATAATTATTTATTAAATTCAAAGTAAATCATAATTTATATTGGTGGAAAGCTGAGAATCTCCTTTAAAAACCCTTTTCATTTCATCAATTTTGGGTTAAAAAAAAGTCGTCAACCAAATATCCTACACATACCTTTCATATTGCCACCTTTTGTCCTAAAATGATCCTGGACATACTTAGGTGAGTCAGTTGTCACAAAACTAAAACCTTTAAATCATTCACTAGAACTAATCCTTAATACTGCTTAAATGAATAAGCATTAAGTGCAAGTTCAAAAATTTAAAACCATCACACAAACACAACAACATTTAGATTTATGTTGAAAACCCAATAAGGGGAAAACCATGGTGATGATTAACTCAAGCTATAGAGAATATCAAAACCAATTACAAAAGGCTCACTACATGAGATACAAGGCTCACTACGAAAAAAGGACTCATTGTCCAATAGGGCTAACAACCCAGAGGGCTCACTACCATAGAGATACAAAGAAGATAGAAGAGATATGTTATAGAGAGAAGAAAATCTTAATGTAATAGAGAAATCCACCACAATTTTCTCATCCACTCATATACATGCATGAATGATAGAGGAAACCTTCTACTCATTGCATCTAGAAACTCAACATTTAGACTTCGAACTGATTTTCCACACTCGCATCACACACTCGCTACTTTACATCAATCTCACATCTATCTACTCTATTTCTTCATACATATCTCTTTATACGCTATTTCACCACTAACTTATCATATATTTATATAATCTTCAACTTTGAAACATAGCCAAAGTTGGCCATCCAACATTTAGTTCAAATTAGTTCACTGCCAAAACATCCTATGGTGGAATTAGAATGAGGGAAACCCAAATCACACGCTTGGTGAGGACCCAAATAGATACAACATGCTACATCAATTCCAAAGATAGTGTTTAACACAAGGTCAGCCAAACTAGTGTAAAACATATAGAACAATTAAGCATAATCCTTAAAGATATTGAAATTATCTTCAATATGATCATAACAACTCAACTCTAGAATTGAAAGTCATAAGACTTCACCAAAAAGAAGTCTAGACCAACAAATTTTCTCTCGGACCTCAACCAAAACATAGAAAACCAAAGTTCACAACTAGTAAACATAACTCACACTACACAATGTATCAGAAGCCAAAAATATGGATATAGCAGCTTCCAACAACCATGACCAACATATATGAACTACACAAACATAGGAGGAAATCCCAGAGCAGATCCTAGATCATCCATTGAACACCTACAACCTTTCTTCAATACAATTTTATCAATATCCTCAACATATAAAACCAATAAATTGCAACCATGACATTAATGATAACAAGTACCAATTGATAACCAATTGACTAGTTGAAATGAGTGACAACACCTCCATTCTTTTCCATTCTTGCAACAACTAGTTGATGGATAATTTCAACTAGATGACTTGGTAACCAATGTGGACATTGAAGAGACTTGGTAGTTTCGATGAGAGACTGAATTGAGTCTCATTGACAATTCGACGGGTATTGGAAGTTACATGGTTTGGGACTGATTGCATGTGGAAATTAAATCAAATGGTTTTGGTTGGGATGTAGAATGAATGTGAAGACATATTATAACATTCTATAATACTAGTTGGACTATATTGTTCAATTGAAGTGCAAGGTTGATCAGGTAAATGAAATGTCATCAAATCGTTACTGTGATTGAATACTTGAAAGTGTAAGTCTACAGTTACTTTGTATGTAAATGTTATTTTACTGTAATGCACAGTGAGTTTGCTTGGTTGTGGGTTTTTCTCCCATAAGTATTTTCCCATGTAAATCTAGTGTTTAAATTATGTATGTGTCTTATTTGTCTACTCTTTTATTCTAGTTAATGTGCATCTTTAATGATCTATAATTGAAATTAAATGTATTATCTACACTTCTCTTCTAATAATTTAAAATTAGGAAGGTGTTTCTGCACTTAGGCTTTCCTTACAAATTCACATGTGATAACAAATAATCATAGAAATGAAAGTTAATTTATTATTGGGTTCTTGTCAAGGACATGGCACAAGAAATTATAGGAGGATAGGCCTCAATAGTTTATAGTGGTTTTATTACTCATTCTTTCTAGAAAGCTTTTAAACATAGTATTAATTGACATGAATATCAGGTTATTGACAAAGAAAAGGTAGATATTATTTATGGGATAAGTTTCCAATTTAAGAATTAGGACAATCTTCAAAGTGAAATATATTATAAGTGCATGTCATTTGTATGGTATTGGGGGAACTCTTCCTCTTTATAAACCTTCATTACCAAGGTAACATTTATATTGATGCAATTTCCATTGGGGTTCTCATGGAGGTTGATGAATATGTTGAAATGCTAAGAATAGTGTCCTTGGTACTAATTAAGTTACGATAGAGATTAAGACTCAACTTATTCATCAACTTGGCAATCACAAGCTCATGTGTTCTTACTAGAGTGAAATTATGGCCTTCTCTTAATTCCCATGTTGTCTCTCCTTCTTGAGTTTGATTCATCATTTCTTTAATAGGCTACAATGACAAGCCATGCATTCATCACAATAAAACAAGTATTACATTTCTATAAGTTTCAATAAAGGTGATGCCACAAGACTATGTTGATTGGACCTTTACACTAGAAGATGACTTTACAAACGTAGTAACAAAAAAAGTATCCCTTTTTCCTTAATTTGGGAATAATTAATATTAAAATGAGCTTAATGTTTCCTTAATTTATTGTTGAAATGTGTTTTACACATTCACATTAAGTTTAGGGCCCTTTTTAACTAAATAGACTTAATTGTGCCTTATTTAGGGTGTTGTAAAGTGTATCATTACACTTTCACATTAATCTAGGACTGTACTAATTGATTGAGTTTAATTTGCCTTAATTGTCCCCTTTAATTCAATTCCAAGCCTAATTAAATGCAAATTCCAAGTGATAAAACCTGAAATTCATAAATTCCATTACGCAACTCTTCATTTCAGAAAGTGTGTGTCCTAAATAGGTGACTTGAGATCCTCACTAGGTCCTAGGAGCCTATTTTTACATGAAATTTCATCTTTTCTAATGTTTATCCTAGGTAAGTGGTCTAAGATCCATTCACCACATGGAAAATGGGTCCTCACTTAGACTTAGAATCCCTCCTTGAAATTTGTTTCTTGTGGTATTTTAATGATTTGAAATCCATGATTCAATGTTGACTTGTGACATTTGAATTATCAGGAATTAATGATAAGATATGTATAAATACAATGTTATTTCACTATGTTTCATCCTAGATCTTCATAAGCAATCAAGAGTACTTTCACAAGAGAATTATACGAGAATTTAGTAGAATTCTAAGGCATTCAAGGGAACATTATAGAAGATTATTGCATCAATCAAGATTCATTTCATCATGTCAAAGATTTAGTGCATCAAGCATGTTGTTGAGCTGATGTGTTGATGTAGCATTCAAGATCCATTCAAGAATATTCAAGGAATTGTTTCACATCAAGTTTCATGATCAACATCTACATTCATCGAGGCCTCTTCATGCTATATTGTAGCTTTATATAAGGTTCAAGTAAGGATTGGTGAGTTGTTACATTGTATTTTATTCATTCATTATTCCTTTATGCATTATTTCATTTCAAGGTTTAATTTCCAAAATAGGGTTTGACCAAGGTAAACCCCTATACCCTAAAAAAAAAAATTCTTTATATCCTTTCATGTGTGATTTAGGGTTTTAGGTTGAAAATCTATTGGAGAGAAAAATTGAAAACATTGTTAAAGTTGCAAAGAAAGTTGTCAAATCACAAAATTTGAGCTACAGGATTTATTTCTGGATTTCAGATAGTACCTGACTAGAATTTATGGGAGTGTAGAATAAGAGGACGAAAACCTAGAAAATTATTTTCTAGAACCCTAGTTATGACCCATTCACCATAGGGTGAATGAGTCCTCAGTGAGGTCTAAAAAAGCAACTTTGGTGACAATGGTGCAAGGGCACCTTTAGGCCATATGGTCAAATTTTGGTTTTATGTTTTATTTTAATGTGTTTGGTCTAATGAGGTCATTTATGACCATTTTTTTATCATTTTGATCCATTTTGGAATGTTATAGGTCCATTGGTCAAAAGTTGTAAACATTTGTAAAAAAGATGTAAAAGTTATCATTGTGAAAGTTCTCAAAAGTGCATTAAGGTTACAACTTTTATTAGGAAGTTAGTTTTGGTTGATTGGTAGTTGTAAAATTCTTTGGAAAGAATAAATACATTTTTTAAACACAAATACCAAGGATGGGAAGGTTGGGAATGGAGAAATTTCAATTTTGCACTCTAAAAAACTATATTTTTCTTACAAATCTAACTATTATTTTCATTTGTATGGCTTGTACTATGCATTTAATGACTTGAAATTGATTGGATATGATAGATTATTGAATCACATTCCAAATTAAATTGGTTTGGTATATTTTCATCCATGTTTGAATAAGTTACGAGTGTTTTTTTAATAAAAACTTGTCTGAAAGTTGTCCTAGGGTTTGCAGTCACATAGAAAATGCCATAACTTTTTTTTATCCATTGGAAAATCCTGAAAATTGGTAGAAAATTCTATCTTGGTTCCTTCTACCACCCTACAAGATTTTGGATCATTATTTTCAAATGATAAAAGGTTTCTTCACCATTTTTTTTTTACAATCCCTATGATAGTCCAAAAAAACCCTCTTAGAAGTGACTACTAAGAAGGAGGAGAACCAGTTTTTGAGCCCTTTCGTACAAAGAAACCCTATCTAATTTTTGGTATGTTTAATAAGAGACAAAAAGGTATCTTAAATGGGTCTCCTTTTCTATACATCAGATTTGGTCCAAAATTTGTGTTGAAAAATGCCTTTTTAAAAGGCTACAAGCAATAATGGTGGTTTGTGAAGGAAATCCCCTTGTTTGATGACTAAATATTCTCAACAGTAATTATTTGAGTGTGTTGGAATATTGTACATCCCTACTCTACATCAAAAGAATACACAAAATTTGAACCTCTTAAAACTTATCTTTTGATTGTAATATCAGTTGAATTTCAGTTTTGTTACTCATTTACACATCATAGTACACATATTGAATGAAATATCAAAGAATAAGAGGGTTCATCATAGCCTCATTTTGGTGAGCCCACAACTATTTTTCTCTATTTCATTATGGTCAACCCGACCTTTTGAGCATTGTAGTTTTCTAATTTTAGAGTCCTTTTCATCCTAGATTTAGATCTTGAATTCATTTGCATTAAATTAGGTCTCATTTAGGGTGTCTTATTTGCATTGTATCTAGGGTTTTAGGATTGCATTGTTTGAATTCTTTAAATATGAAAAATATAAAAAAATAAGTCATCTTGCATATCATTTACATCATATAAACTTGCATTTGAAAATTGAAACAAAAATTGCATATGGGTAAACCCACAAAAGTAGTTTATAATTTGAGTGAGGAATGAAAGGTGGAAAAAAAAGACCCCATACAAAAAAAATTAGTTTTTGGGGTTCAAATGAACCCTTTTGTTTGACCGAACCAAAAAAGGGTTCGAATGAACCCTGATTCGTGTGAACTAGTTTAATGCAAGGTGGACCCCATTCCCACCAAAAAATGTTCAATGAAAAACACTTTTTGAGAGCGAACCCCCCTGGTTCGCTCAAACCCCCTAATTCCCACCTGGTCATCATCTGGCATCAAAAAAGTCTAGAATTTTGTGGTTCAAAGCTCGAGTTGAGGATGAAAATGGAGGAGACTTCACAAACCCAACTGAAATTAGGTATTCCTCAAAATGAGCTATACAACAACTATAATTTTAATATGTTTTGGTTTTATTATGTATTTGTTTTTTAGTTTTATTAAACATAGGTTTTCACCAAAAATCAAGCTCTTTGTTCTACATATGTGGAAACATAGCAGATTATCAAAAAAAAATTGAAAAATATGAGTGTATTAGATATTGAAGTCCTTGATACAACAAAAAAATAAATTGATACATACAAAAAAATTATGTGGTATATAGTCTGCCTATGTCTAAATTGTAATTGGTTTGACTTTGAAACTTGATTAAAGAAAAAATGTTCAATAAAAAACTATCTAACCAAGTGAAAGCACTAGATATCAAAGTTACAAATCTAAATTCAAAAGAATTAGAATTTTATCCTTCATGGAAAAAAAAATTATGCATTATATGGTGAGCGTCACTCCTTAAAAATGTTGTTTTATGAAAAAAGCTAGTTTTCAAAGGAGATGGAAAAAGAAGTGCAATATTATTCCAAAAAAATTGAAAAAAATATATTTAGGATTTGTAGACAAAATTTCATGAAACTCTTGTTTACATCATCTTCAAATTCCTCATAGTTTAGCCGCTATAGGTGCCCAAATGTGAATATTTAGGTAGAAAAAAATATTTCAGTGTCCAGTTTGGCCAAAAATTGTAAACCAGTATTGTGGGATTACCCATATCAAACTAGGTCTCCTTGGCTATCATTTTTTCATAATTTACAATTGAATTCCACATTACATTTGTATAAAATTGAAACTGCAACTTGTTGTAACAAACCTGAACTAGAAAAACCACTGGAAAACACTTAAAAATCTATAAAATTCAACTTCAAAACCCTAATCCAGGACCTATTTTCCCTAGGGAAAATGACCCCCTGATCAAGCCATAATCTAAATTTTTGACTATTAAAATATTCATTTTTGTGCTTTTGTTTGTTGCTTTCAAATTTCTATTATAGTTTGTTTAGTTTTTGTTGAAAATTAATTTCATCATATTTAGCTTAATTTGATGATTTATTGCATTGTGTGATTTGAAAATTATATTTACAAGACTTTATTTTTAGATTGTTATATAGTGTAATCAGAAAAATACCTTGTTTAGAATCTGAAAATTGCATTTATGCATTACATTCTAGGTCATTACATTACATTTTAAGTCTCTTTCCATTTTGGGTTGGCATTGACTTTGTGAAACTTGTATGAGCTTTAAAACTTGGAGTCTTATTAGCAATACTATTTTGAGATGTAATTAGAGATGCATGTCATCCCTTAATTCACCATTCATTGTGGATCTTGGTTTTTCTAACTCTCTTTCTAATAGTGTTGATAATCAACCCCCTATGAATCATAGCATGCATACCTCATTTCCCATGACTTCCCTTCCTACAAACAATGTGCATTATATTGCTATTATCCCACAAGAAAACATAAGGGGGATAGATAAAGAATTAAATATTTTACAAAACTTTGTGAGAACCAAACCTATTGTTGGGTGATCCCACGATCTAGTGGTTTACAATTTTTGGCCAAACAGGACACTCAAATTATTATTTTTAACTAAATCTTCACATTTGGGCACCTATAGCGGCTAAATCGTGAGGAATTTGAAGATGATGCAAACTAGAGTCTTGTCACATTTTGTCTGTAGATTCTAAAAATATTTTTTTCAAAATTTTTGGAATGAGATTGTACTTCTTTTTCCATCTCCCACGAAAATTGTTTTTTTTTTCAGAAAACAACATTTTAAAAAAGTGACACACAAGTATAACATATAAATTTTTTTCCATTAAGGATTAAATTCTAATTCTTTCAAATTTAGATTTGTAACTACGATATCTAGTGCTTCCACTTGGTTAGATAGTTTTTATTGAATATTTTTCTCTAATCAAGTTTCAAAGTCAATCCAATTACAATTCAAATATAGTGCGACTGTATATGATGCAGGAGCATCCAGTGGTGTGAGGGCAATCTTGCATCACCCAAAAGATGATTTCCATTTTTGTTCCTGTTGTTTTCTTTTTGTAGATGTTTTTGTATTTCTGGATACCCTTTTCGTTGAATAAGAGTTTCCAACTTTCAGAACTACTTTTCTGCTTTTTCTGCTCAACTGTTATTTTTAGCAGGTTTGCATTTGAAGTCGTGGGAAGACATAAATTTATGGGAAGGTTTAGGATGGAAAAATACACAGTCTGGTGAAAGAATTAGGTCAAGATCATTCACGACTTGAAAGTTATTCAAGTTCCAATTTATGTTTTTTGCCCTGAAAAACCTTCCGAGCTCAGTTTGAAGCACCAAACGATCTCGGATGGGCCTGAAAATTTGCGGAAACACCAAAGTAGTCCACCAAAGGCCTACTTTGCAGAAAATCGTCTTTTCGAGAGCTTTCCGAAAAGGTATTATCATTGAAGATCCGACAGTTGGATTAAAAGTTATGGCTGTCGGAAGTTGGTGCATATTTTAGAAATGTGCTAATTTTCAACTGTGAATTTAAACTTGAATTTCAAATTGTAATTTTGGCGCCAAACTATCAAAAATATTATCTCAAAGGTTTTTTTTGGTTCCAAACCGAAATGGGTCTATTTAGGGGCTTGTTTCTGATTTTTGGGTAACTTTTTGGGGAAAGAAGTTCGCATGCTGTGAAAGGGGATCTGGGTAATTTTCTGTAAGTTGGTAATTTGCATGTAATACAGAGCTTGGGGATTTGAGATCCTCTGCATGTAAGAAGTTCAATATTTATGAATAAATATTATTCTCTATTTTGTGAGTGTATTTCCGTGTCTCGAGTTTGCTCCCTCATCAGTATAACACATAACCTTTTTTGTATATATCGAAATTCAATTTTATTTTTTCTGTTCGATTAAGGACTTCAATATCTGATGCAATCATATTTTTAAAATTTTATTTTTGATAATCTGGTATTTTTCCACATGTGTAGAACAAAGACCTTCATTTTCAATGAAAAACCTATGTTTAATAAAACTAAAAAACTAAATACATAATAAAACCAAAACATATTAAAATTATATTCATTGGATAGATCGTTACAAGGACTACCATAATAATTTCAAATAAATTTTAAATGAATTGATTTGATCCCCCAAAAGGTCAATCAAAAGTGATTTTTTATAAGCATTTTGATAGGTGTAAAAGAGACTCATTTATAGGTATGGTTTAAAACTAGCTAGGTTCTATCCAAGGTGGTTTGATCAAACTCTCTTCAATTGGAATCCTTAAAATGAAATTTCAGCAAAAATCAGTTCCTCTCAGAAATTGTAAACCACTATTGTGGCAGCACCCTGCTAGTAATGCCATTCCTCTCAAAGGGAACATAAGAACGATACTTAAACATAAAGAAGGGATATAATTCATGTGCTCCTTGGTCCATATCATTCAACTAAATTTTCCTCCTCCTCAACCACCTTCCAATACACCTCACATGCATAAGAGAAAAGAACCAATTTTTTTTGATAAATTTACTACTCCTAACACATCTTTTTGTAAAAAAGAAAAGGGTTTACAGTTAGAAGAACAAAAGGATGACAAAATAGTAATGAAACCAAAGAAGAAGAAACCATGAATGCATGATCATCAAAATACTATTACAACAATTGTATGAACCTCTTGAATATCTATGTTATAACTCATTACAACTATCCAAAATTGAGACAATTTCTATACTCTATTACATTAGCAACTAATCAAATTACCACCTAAATGTTTGAACTTGACCAAAAGAAAAACTAATAAGAATAAATCATACTGTGATTATCATATGTAGATTATTTTTCCATAATACCAACAATTGTTGTCCTTTAAATAAATTATTGAATAAGTTTGACCCTCTAAGAATCAAACTTGACTAAAAGCATGCATTTCACTCCTTTCCATGTAATAGTTGTAGGGTCATAGCATCCTCACTATTACATGTTTTACATTCATTGCACATCATTCTCTTTATCTCAAGGATCTTATTATCATCTCTTATATTGGCTCATCCTTGTCCTGCACTTAGTGGGGGAAATGAGTTAGATACCCTTGTCCTAGCTTTGGTTCTTAGTGTTGTTCCTTTGTGTAGTTGTCCTCCTTCCATATATATTGATCGAGATTGGGATACAAATGACTATAGGTTGAATCACATGTGCCTTACTAGTCATGTGCATTATTTTATTTCATGTTCTTCATGTGATTGCATGTACATAATGTGAACCCCCGTACTATTTCATTTGATGTATCTCTCTTTTTGTACATTCCTCTGTTTATATATACGTTCTTCTATATATTGTAAACATTTTATTCTTTTTGAATGTCTTGTGTTTTCATTTTGGGGATGATGCAAGGCATTGAGACATTTAGGTCACTTCCACATTGACTTAAAAATATTTTTCTTTGTTTTTGCTCTTTATGTGTCGTTCTTCTAGTTCTATGAGTATTTGGGGAATGATGATGTTTTCAAGCTCTTAAACAACATTGTAGCAAAGATATACTAACTCAAAATCCATAAATCCCTTATGTATTATTGGGGACAACCCCTCCCTCCTTTTTCATGACATAGCTTTATTTTGGAAACATATGACTTGGCATATGACTTTCCTAGGAAGCTCTCATGCCTTATGATTGAACATTGGCTACTTTAAAGAAATTTCTCACAACAATGGTGTTAGCAATCACTCTAAAGTGGGGGCATACATCAATGATATCTTTCAACATTTTGCATGTTCCATGGTGAAATTTTCTTTCTTCTTTTGATGTTTCCTTTTATTCATGGTGTCTCTGGTTTTGATGTCCCGCAAGAGTGCAATATTTTTTAGCGTATGACTTTCCTCTTAGTGGTGATGTGACACACTGCATTCCCTAAGTTGTGAAACTTTTACTCTTGACTTGTCCTCTCTTGGAGACATTAGGAATGATGGTCCCTAAGAAGACCTTACATGAACAAAGAAAGATCCCCTTGAACAAAAACCTTTTTACATAGTTTTCATAAGTGTTTGGGATAAATACAGCTTGCTAACCTTATGAAGCTTGAAACCCTAATTCAAGGCGACCTAGAATAACACACCTTTCTTGCCTATGGATCCTTTCCTTGCATTGTGGTGCCTTATTGAAGTTATTAGGAGGAAAACTTTGATATGGTATGGGAGCCTAATATGATTCTCATTTTCCATCCCTTAGTTTCATTTCATTTTTTGGTGCCTTATTGAAGTTGTTAGAGGCATGGCTTTGGTATGGTAAGTATGATGAGAGCCAACACATAGGAATGAAATTCTCATTGTACGATGAGAGCCGACACATAGGAATGAATTTCTCACTAAGCCACCCTTTATTGTAAGACTCACCTAGTGGACAACCTAGAGTTCTGCTACCTCAAAGTGAGCACAAACAAATAGCTTAGATGTGTTCCACATCATATTGGAGAATCTAGGCTTGATTTTTTTGGTCTTTAATGTTGTATGATTGTGTATCTTTGTCATCGAAGCATACATAAGTGTCTTGAATGTATAATTTAGTGTGAGTTTGACATGGGGTCATACTCTCACTAAAGTGGGGGCAAAATGCAGTAATAGAAAAAGTATCCCTTTTTCCTTAATTTGGGAATAATTAATATAAAAATGAGCTTAATGTTGCCTTAATTTAGTGTTATAATGTGTTTTACACATTCACATTAATTTTAGGGCCCTTTTTAATTAAATGGACTTAATTGTGCCTTATTTAGGGTGTTGTAAAGTGTATCTTTACACTTTTGCACTAATCTAGAACTTTATTAATTGATTGAGGTTAATTTTCCTTAATTGGCCCCTTTAATTCAAATCCAATCCTAATTAAATGCAAATTTTGAGGGATAAAACCTGAAATTCATTTATACCATTACACAACACTTGATTTTGGAAAGTGTGTGTCCTAGGTAGCTAACCTAGGACCCATTCACCACATGGAAAATGGGTCCTCACTAGGTCTTAGGACCCTATTTTTATATGACATTTCATCTTGTCTGATGTGTGTCCTAGGTAAGTGTCCTAGGACTCATTCACCACATGGCGAATGAGTCCTCACTTAGACCTAGGACCCCTCCTTGAAATATTTTTTTGGTGATATTTTAATGATTCAAATGAAATCCATGATTCAATGTCAGCTCAAGTGATATTTGAATTTTGGGAATTAATTATAATATAAGTATAAATACAAGGTTATTTCACTATGTTTCATACTAGATCTTCATGAGAAACCAAGATTACTTTCACAAGAGCATTATAGGAGCATTCAAGATCTTTTCTAAGGCATTCAAGGGAAGATTATAGAATATTATTGCAGCAATCAAGACTCATTTCATCATTTCAAGGATTTAGTGCATCATGCATCTTGAGCTAATGTGTTGATGTAGCGTTCAAGATCCATTCAAACATATTCAAGGGATTGTTTCACATCAAGTTTCATGATCAATATCTACATTCACTGAGGACACTTCATGAAAGATTGTAGATTTATCCAAGTCTCAAGTAAGGACTGGTGAGTTGTGACATTGCATTTTGTTCATTCATCATTCCTTTATGCATTATTTTATTTCAAGGTTTAATTTCCAAAATGGGGTCTGACCAAGGCAAACCCCTATTCCATAACAAAACAACATTTTTCTCTCCTTTCATGTGTGATTGTGTGTTTTAGGTTGAAGATCTATTAGAGAAAAAAATTGAAAAAGCTGTCAAAGTTGTCAAAGTTGCAAAGAAAGTTGCCAAATCACGAAAACTAATCTACAAGATTTATTTCCCACTTTCCAATAGTGCCCGACTAGAATCTAGGAGTGTAACCTGGGAGGAACATAATCCAGAAACTGATTTTCGAGAGCCCTAGCCAATTATCTGTTATCTAGTCTAATATATTCCCTCTTATAAGCATTATGACCTACTTTAAGAATTGTGACTACCAAGTATGCATGTTTTCTTATCTTTACATTTTGTGCTTAACACTTTTGTGACTTCTTTATGGCACTATCATTGTGACTACACTTGTCCTTTTGAATTTATGTGCCAATCCTTTTATCCTGTGTCTCTACCCCTTGACTTCCATTGAATTAGGTCATGTTCCAAATTACTGTCATTTATTGCTTATGAATTGTCAGCATTCAATATTGATAGTATGAAAACATCACCCAACAAAACGATGAATGAATTTGCACACTTGACTTCAGTAAAGCATTGATGAGTCTTTTGACAAGTTTCAATGTTGACAACATCTCTTTGATAGTGGTATTGACACTGATGGTTTTGCCATTAAACCATTGGTTTCCAACATTGATAATGATAAGGTCTTTTTTCAATGATTTTGACAAGGGCTTTTGAAATTTTGTAGGTATATATTAATCACTTGTTCAAACTTGAAACAATAAAAACAATCCATACATAACTTGTAGGGAGTTTATCTGTTGGCAACATGAAATCATTTTCGTAGATTGTTAGTGTGTCATATTATAATTATTTGTTAGTTGTAATTTATTTGTTCATATTATGAATTGTTAAAACAATTCATATGTTTAAGAATTTATTTTTATTCATTATCCATATAATAATGAAGTTGTTATAATAAGATATTAAATTCTATATATACAATTAAAGAGAGAAGTATTTGTGTAAAATATGCAACTATAGCAGCATTTACATGGGCACCAAATGTAATGAAAGGCACTTAATCTAGATGTCAATTATGTTGAAAAAAAAAATTGACACTTGTGGAAGGAATAAAATTTAAAAGTTGTATTAAATATAGCATATTCTCTTTCCATAGTTTTCATGCCAATTTCTTTAGACTCAAGAAAATCATCTCCTTGACAAAGTCTGTAAAAAAATATTTTTATTTCTTTTGTTGAGAATGGTGGCTCGATCATATCATATTGGTATGTGTGGTGGTTTTCTATTTGGAGTTCATTCAAATTTGGAATCCAATTAGTAATAAAGAGGTGTGTGTTGTTGGAATTAATGCTCCACCATTGATGAATGAGTCAATAAAAGAATGAAGTGTATCATAATTCAATTGTTCTTGAAGACAGTCTATAAGAATAAATCACTCTTGAATTATGCATGTGAGTAGAGTTCAAATAGGATTCTTAAACCAATCGTATGATCTATCCCTTATGATTTCAGTTAGTTGTCCATCTTATAGTTTATTGTCAATAGAACTCAACATGTTGTCGACTAGCTACAACTACATGTGTTGAATTAGAAACCAATTATTTAGGAAAGTAGTTGAGTGTATTTCCTCTATAAATATGTATTAGTTTATGTTGTTAATATATGCTACATTTGATTTCTCTGTTCTTTTTTGTTGCTTTGTTCTTTGTTTTCCTTTGTTGTTTTATATATTTTATCATGCTATTAGAGCTAATGGTGGATCTTTTTTCTGGGAAGTGTAAGTTTGTGGCTGAGTTGTAAGAACTAAGAGAATGTCAATCATTAATGAAGAACCATCAGAAGATGATGGATATGATTTTATTGAAACTAAAGCAGTTGTTCTATTTTGAAGTGGTCAATACTTTGAAGATAGGGAAGGATGTAGTAGAGAGTGGATAGATGCTCAATAGTCCAAGATGCTTGTGGATCAAGAACTATACCTCATTGGGGTTACAAGACATGCATGTGAGGATTGGTGTCCAATAGTTCAAAGTGGGGATCCAATATCTAGAAATTCAACATCATACCTTTACGAAGGTGATGAGACATTTCATGTCCAAATGGTTTCCAATGATTTTGGGAACTTGGATGATAGCTAGGTGAATACACATGTAGTTGGGGAGTAGCTTGAAGAATTCTTACTAGTATAAGAATTGTTTTCAAAATGTATTTCTTATAATTTTTTAGTCAATCAATTTGGTGTTGTAGAATTAAAAGAGAGGTTGTTGGAATTAATGCTCCACCATTAATGAATGAGTCAATAAAGGAATGAAGTGCATCATAATTCAATTTTTCTTTAAGAGGGAGTGTTAGAATAAATCATTCTTGAATTATGCACGTAAGTAGAGTTTGAATAGATGTCTTAAACTAACTGTAAATCAATGAATGAGTCAATAAAACAATGAAGTGCATCATAATTCAATTGTTCTTTAAGAGGGAGTGTTATAATAAATCACCTAAATTAAGCAGAATTCGAATAGGAGTCTTAAATGATAAATAGACTTATTGCAAGCACAAGAGGAGTCAACACCAATCTTTTGTGACAACAATTCAATGACCGCATTATCAAAGAATCATGTTTTTCACAAAAGGAGCAAGAACATTGTTACAAGGTACCATTTCATCATAGAACTAGTGAATAATGGAGAAATTCAATTGGAATTTTGCAAATCTGAAGATCAGTTAGGAGAAATCTTGACAAAGGCATTACCAAAGGAGAACTTTGAATATCTGAGAGAAAAATTGAAAATACTTGATACTAAAATTGTTAATAGTGGAAATTAAGGAAGAGTGTTAGAAACTAAATTGGCGTTTGTTGTCCATCCATTAAAACTATTTGTTACTCCATCCTCCACTTCTCATACTCAGTTCTCCACGTATCAACAAGTTTCCCACGTTTCCTATAATTTTGTTAGAATAATTTCCAAGTCTCATTATCTATTCTGCACGTTTCCTATAATTTTGTTAGAATAGTTTCCAAGTCTCATTATCTATTCTGCACGTTTCCTATAATTTTGTTAGAATAGTTTCCAAGTCTCATTATCTATTCTGCACGTTTCCTATAATTTTGTTAGAATAGTTTCCAAGTCTCCTTATCTACTTTGTTTTTGTCTCCTCATCCGAGCTGAGATCATGTGTTGGAAATAGAGAAGAAATGTAAGCTGTTTTAGAGTGAATAAAAAGTGTGATTGTTGTAGCATTTGTATCAGTTATTTTATTCTGTTTTATTTTCTCTCTGCTTTCATGTGTGTCAAGGCTTTTGACAAAAACATATTGTGCAGATTTTTCTCTCCTCTCGGTCTTTTTAATTTTCAAATATACTTATTTTTTGGGTTCCATAAAATGTAATATTCAATTTATTGTTCTTTGTCCTTCGTATATGCATAGTTCTATATATTGTTTCAGTCTACATTTTAGTAACAACTCTCTCTAAAGAGTCCAGCTCCGCAGAGCTGTAAGGTGGTGGAAGTTGATGTTTGTCATGGAGCAGTAGCTCCCAACGCTATAAGAAGTCAGTAATGGTGTCTCTGTCTATGTAAGAGATGAAGCCCAGTTTGTAAGAGGAAAAAGCCATAACAGTAGTATGTTCATGTCTGTATGAAAGAGCCGAACCTCAAACAGTATGTAATATTTCATTTTGGTCAATATAAAATTTCCAGTTTTGTTTGTTTTTTCTCCCCCAAGTTTCAAATCCCACAAATACATCAATATTTATTAAAGCCAAATTTCTCCAAAACTCTTAAAAGGAAGCTTTGATTGACATGGTCATATGCCACTTTTATATCTAGTTTAACCAACATCCTTTTTTCTTTGCATTTATAGAGCATATGTATAGCTTCATGAGCAATGATTATTTCATTTGTGTTGGATTTTTCTAGAGTAAACACATTTTGTTCTTCTGAAATTATCTTTGGAAGAATTCATTTTATTTAGTTAGATATTTTTTTATAAATTATTTTGCATGGATAAATGGATCTAAAATCATCTAATGATTATATAATGCTTTTCTTTAGTATTAGTGCAACAAAGGGGTTATTTAAATCTTTTAGAAGTATTTTTTCTTTATATATTTCTCTAACACATCCAAGAGATCAATGCAAATGATATCCAAATATTATTAAATTTTTTTTTTCTAGAAATCCATCTAAATTCGAAGCCTTGTTAGATGCAAGCTAAAAAGTGACACTTCTTATCTCCTGTGATTACAAGGGCCTCATGATGGTGTTGTTTCATTCTTGAGAGACAACACTTGGAATTTTATCTAAAATTATTGAAATTAAGGCTTCATTGGTATTGTCATACCATTTTATTTATCAAATTGTATAGTTATTTACTATTTTATTTACTAGAGTTAATAAGTCCCCTCTTTTATAACTTTTTGTTAACATGCTCATATCATTACACTTACCCTTTGCTATCACTGTAGTTACGTCTTTCAACACAATTTATAAATTATTAAAGATTAAAATAATAATTTTACAGGTTCAAAATATAAGACACTTTATGACACTTCTTAATTTAATAACCAACAATAAAAAAATATTTAAAAATTCAGAATTAAAATAATATTAATTTTTTTCCGTCTCTAGATTTGTTATAAATTTGTTTTATGAATCACATTGAATTATGACAGTGGACGTTAAAATGAGAATCAGTATTTCATACAGTCATGGAAAGTGCATAAAAATCACTCTGCAACATGAAAAGTTAATGACATTTGTGTACCATTAGAGAACATACATAATACGTGAAAAATAGAAAGAAAACATGGAAAAGGCGTGACAATGATAAATGAATATCAAATTAGCCAGTAATACGAAGAGAGTTGAAATAACTGTATTATGCGGTTCATCCCTTTGATTTATTTTCACCAGATGAATTATAAATAGTAGAAATTTATAGTAGTGCATAACATTATCTCTCCCGAATATTCAACCATACAGCAATGAAGAGATTCTCCACAGTATCTTTTCGAAGTGACTTTAAATTTCTCGTTATCTTAATGTTTTGTGTGAATTTTATTAAAGTATCGCTTGATTAAGTAAGGATGGAAAGAATTGGAAAGAAAATTGTTTTTGTATTACTGGCTCTTGTGAAGTCAGATGTTGGTTTCGTAGCTGTGTGCCGTTAAGCTATTTGACATAAGATCAAAACTGATCGGACTTAAAAACACGCGTTAAGTTCTCACTCTTCTCTTAGGTCATGTGATAATTCATTTTCTCAAGATTTATCTTTTGTGATAATGTAATTGATTATTATGTATTGGTCATTACATATAGATGCTGCTGTAAATGTATTCAAACAATGAGATATTAATGAGAAATCCTTGTTTAAAATGAATGTAGACAAATTGATGAACCACTATAAATCTGTGTTTCATATTTGTATATTGTCAAATTATCTAAATATATTTTTCTGCAATCTTTCATTTAATCTAGAATAAATCATTACTTTTAACCCATCGTCATTAGAACCCATCCTTTCTACATTAATGGTTAATGGGTGCTCGCAATAGTCTATCGTCAGTCACACTATTAAGTTATGTTTTTTTTTTTTTTAAAGAAATTGTCTCCTCCCACCCAAATAAAACCATGCAAATGAGCAGGGAGAAGGAAAACGGACTTTT
>VDFB02037260.1:45900-65650 GCA_007258455.2 Sequoia sempervirens
TGTTGTTATTGCATTCTTTATGATTCTCTACTTTCATTTCTTTGTATGTATGAATATGTTAGTAATATAATTCTATTATTTTTTTGGATTATAATGAAATCTCCTTTCGTAGCCAACTACTCTACTTCATGATAGCTTATAGATCTTTAGTTTTCAAGTATATCCATAATTGACATCCCAAATTTGGATTATATTGTTCGCAAACACCATGATTTAAGACCCGCTAAATTTCAATCTTGTAATTGTGAAATGCATTGAAGAATGTTTTTAAATATTTCATTGTTGATAAGACATATAACATGATATATATTACATGCTGATTTAACATCCAATACATCACATTTGGTGCATTCAACCCATGAGATGGTCATCTACCCAAACAAAGTCTTAAAATGGAAATAAAATCTATAGGTGTACTAGAAAGGTTGAAACCAAACTCACGATGGGTTGTCCTGTATATCTAGAAATGAATCCAATGCATGTAGCAGTACATATAGTTCTTAGGCAGCTACTGAGTACCACTCCATAGTCATGGAATATTACATTTTGGGAAATGTATCCATCTTTATCCAATACCGGTTTTAGTTGTGAGGTATTCCAAGTACAACTTAGATAATAATGTGTCCATATGTATCCAATACTATTTTTAGTTGTGAGCTTAGGTATGATTATTGACATCAAAACCTATCCTCACATACAAGACAATCATGGACTTCCATTATTAGCAAATGTGACCTCAAAATGGAGGGGAATCCATACAAAGTTTGTGTCAAACATTCAATTTTCTCACAATTCTATCAATACTATTGGCATAAGAATCACATTTCTAGCAAGAACAAAAAATAGCATTCTCAATAAAGATCACTCTATCTGAAAATTAAAAAGATCGAGAGGAGAGAAAAATCTACACAATATGATTTTGTCAAATGCAATATTTAATAAAAGTTCCTTATTTTATGCCTTCTACCTCTATTGATATGGATTTGAAAAAAACATATTGTGTAGATTTTTCTCTCCTCTTAGTCTTTTTAATTTTTAATTTAGTGATCTTTATTGTGAAAGCTATTTTTTCTTGGGTTCACAAGTAAATATTATAAATGATTGAAAAGCGGAGGGGAAACCTAAGCTTGGGAACTCCATCTTATAATCCAAAATCTTTGCCACGATTTTTTGAGTTATGTTAGGAATAAAGTGTTTTAAAACAAAAAGATAAAAATGAAAAAAAGGGAAAAAAAAAAGAAAAGAAAGTGTTTCAACCTTGCATGGAAATAAAAAAATAGAATAGAAGATTTTGTGATAGGTAAAAAGTGGCTGTTTTGAGATTTATCTTTTATATGGAGAAAGAGATAAGATTGCTATGATTTTTTATTAGATGTTTCTAAAAGAAATGCTTTATCTCTAGAAGGTTCTCATATGCAATGTAATACTATATATTGGTACTTTGAGATAGTCATTTTAGAGAGAGAGAAAGGTGAGTTAGTTTGCAAGTATGTACGCTACCAGAATGCTTTTGAAATTCCTCTAAATTGAGTTGAGGTGAAGATTCTTGTAAGAACTTGCATTGCAAGTGTGTTGTAATCTATTTGAAGATTTGATAATACATTGTGTAGGTTTTGGAGTGTGGGGCTTTTCTCCTGAAGGGGATTTCCCCATGTAAATCATTGAGTTATGGCTTTATTATTATTATGCTTATGGTGTTATGTGTTTCTTGAAATCTCTATAATATTTTATTTTAAATTTGCATAACCCTCCTCTCAAGGTTACGTAGGAAGCATTTTTGCACACCTTTGCTTCCTTACAAGTGGTATCAGAGCCTAGCTAGTTTTGGTTGTATTTGTTGGGTATAGGATTTTTTGAGCTAATCAAATTTGAGTGGGAGGTTGTGCAGAATATTTCATGTTTTGTATTGCAAGATAATAGAGATGGAGAGCACATCTAGGAGGATTGAAGTAAAGAATTTTTTTGGCATGAATTTTGAGATGTGGAAGTTGAAGATGGAAGATCTGTTGATTGATCAAGATCTATGGGATGCAGTGGATGAAAATTTCCAAAGGCCTATGGATCTAGCTTTGGCTGCAAAATATGATGTAATGGATAGAAAAGGTAAAGGTCTCATTAGAATATGTCTTGCAGATTCAATCTTGATAAATGTCCACAAAGAACCCACTTCAGAGAATCTTTGGAAGAAGTTGGGTAAGATATACCAAGCCAAATCTCTAGTAAATAATATTTTCTTGAGGAAGAATTTGTATTCCTTGAGAATGGAAGAAGGTGGATGAATCTCTAAGCATCTAGAAACATTCAATATGTTGGTGACTCAGTTGACCTCTGTTGGGGTTAAGATGGATGAAGAAGAAAGGTCCCAAACTTCGCTATGTTCACTGCTAGACTCATGGGACAACCTAGTCATGGCCATTGAGAGTAATTTTGTAATCTTGAAGATGGAGGACATTGTTGGTTCTCTACTCTCCAAAGAGATGATAAGGAAGGTCTCTCTGAGTGCCAAAGAGGCTTTGATTGTTCGAGGAAGACCAAAATAATGAGGCAAAGATGAGAAGCAACATGGTCATTCCAAGTCAAAAAAACAAGGGGAGATCAAAATCTCCTAGTAAGTCCAAGGCAATATGTTGGAACTATGGAAAACCCGGACACTTCCAAAAGGACTATAAAGAAGACAAGAAAAATAAGAAGAAGTAGGATTCTGAGTCCGAGTCTAAAAAGGAAGATGGAGATGCCTTAATTGTAGCCATGGCCACTTGTGTAGGTGATAATGTATGGTTGATAGACTTGGGTGCATCTTTCCACATGACTCCTAACAAACAATGGTTTAGTAAGTATAAAAACTATGATGGTGGTAAGATGTATTTTGGTGATGATTCTTTCCTTCATATTGTTGGCTAGGGTAGTATTCATGTGAAATTTTTTGATGGTAGAGTTAGAAAATTTGATGATGTCTTGCATATCCGAAGACTAGCAATAAATTTATTATTTGTTAGCAAGCTAGTAGATGTAGGTGTGCATGCACGGTTTTATAAAGCAGGTGTGAAAATGGTGAGAGGTGCTATGGTGATAGCGAGAGGAAGTAGATTGGGTACATTGTACTAGCTTGATGCATGCACAGTTGAGTGTAATAGCACTTTTGATGAGGAAGTAGATTGGGTACATTGTACTAGCTTGATGCATGCACAGTTGAGTGTAATAGCACTTTTGATAAGATTAAGCCAAAAATTAATTCACTAAAAAAATAGATGGTTTCCTCTTCTGTGATGGTCATGTCTTTTGGGTACCCAAGGGTGCTATGTCTACCAAATCAAAGTTTCCTACAGAGAAGACCATGTTATGGAACCAAAGGCTTGGCCACATTGGAGAGAAGGGTTTAAAAGCCCTAAAAAAAAGAACCTCATTGAAGGTGTGAATGATTGCAATCTAGAGTTTGATTTATGTGAACATTGTATTTATGGCAAATGGAACCACCTTCAGTTTTACTCGTCTTCTCATAAGTCTTCATGTATCTTAGATCTAATTCATTCTCATGTATTTGGTCTTGTTAATGTTTCTTCTATTGGTAAATTAGTTTATTATGTTACTTTTATTGACGATTTTAGTAGGAGAACATGGGTATATTTTTTAAAGAGTAAATTTGAAGTTTCCAATCATTTTAAAGAGTTCAAGGCTATGGTAGAAACTTAGACTAGAAAGAAAATTAAATTTTTGAGAATTGACAAAATTTGGTAGTGAGTGTTGTTCTTCAAACTTTGAAAGATTCTATATAGATTGCAGGATTAAAAGACAAAAGACAACTTTTGTATTCTTTGTAGAAGAATGGAGTTGCAAAAAGAATGAACATAACATTGACAAAGAAGGCTAGGAGTATGTTGAGTGGACCTGGTCTAGAACAAAATTTTTGGGTTGAAGCTATTGCCACTGCTTGTTATTTAATAAATAGATATCCTACATTAGCGCTTGTTGATAAAACGCCAATGAAGGCATGGTTGGGGAAAAATACTTCACTTAGGCATCTAAGAGTTTTTGGTTGTGAAGCACAAGAACATGTGCCAAAGGAGAAGAGAACAAAATTGGATTCTAAGGATGTCAAATGTATCTTCATCGGCTATAGCTATGGTGTGAAAGGATACAAGCTTTGGGACCCTATTGCACAAAAGGTAATTTATTCCAGAAGTGTTATTTTTTGAGAGACTATTAAATATTCTCCTATTAATCTTCAACCATAACAGCATAAAGAAATTGAACAAAAAAAGGATGTGGTTCAAATTCCTTCTACACCTGGGAAGTTGAATCGACACCTAAAAATAGATAAGAAGTTGAGGAGAGCTCATCAATCTCTGAATCTTTAAAAGAGGAAGAAGAGGAGGAACAATTGGAAGAAGCTCCACCTAAGCTTTTTTGAAGGTCTACAAGGCAAAGGCAACCACCTCAAAGATATGGGTATTAAACCTAATGATTGGAAGTGTATATTTAATCTGAGTACTAACATTAATGAACTGAGATATGTACAAGAAGCTTTGGGTATGAATGATATAGAGTCTTGAAAAATAGCCATGGATGAAGAGATGGCAATTCTTAAGGGTATGTGCAGGATCACGATGGGCCAAAAAGTGGCAGTATGATGGGTATGTGGCCGACAACTATTTTTAACCCAAAATTGATGAAACAAAAAGGGTTTTTAAAGGAGATTCTCAGCTTTCCACCAATATAAATTATGCTTTACTTTGAATTTAATAAGTAATTACTATTCATTTTCTATTCAAATTACAACTAAAGTCCTGATCGATAGGCTAATTGAAAAATATCTATAGCTTTCAAACAATATCACATTTTTTGAATCCAACACATGCATCACATTCTATGCTTTGCATACTATAGGATTTAAAAAATAAAAAAATGAATTTGATAAGGTTTTGACCAAGTTAAGGTGGTCAGACATATGAGTTTTTATATTTTTAAAAAAGTTGTAATAAAAAATTCATAGTTAATTATTTACTTGGAAAAAAATAACAAAAAAATATGCATCACATTAAGGCATTAGTCCTCTACTTATATCTAAAATATTATAAAAAATATCATCATTTTATTATGGTTAGGGTGCTCAGACAGACACCAACTTCTTATTTTATCCCTGAAATTTCAAAATTTCACCATATATATATATATATATATATATATAAACAAATCTAGTAGTTTAGAAACTACATTCAATTTTCTATAGATTCTATTCTTACATATTTTTGAAATAATATAGATAAATTATTCAAATTTTTACATCAAACTGCCTAACTTTGATTTTTTTGAATTTTTTGCCACTTACGGGCCTACTTTTTCCATGATGATCCTACACATACCCTTAAGAGGAATGATACATGGGACCTTGTACCATTTCCTAAAGGTCAAAAATCTATTGGATGTAAATGGGTGTTTAATAAAAAGATTAGTTCAGATGGACATGTTGAAAAGTATAAGGCAGAGTTGGTTGCAAAGGGATACTCATAGGTTGAGGGTATTGATTATGGTGAGATTTTTTCTCATGTTGCTAAAATGGCATCCATTTAGTTTTTGTTATATGTTGCAGCAACTTATGATCTAGAGGAGGAACAAATGGATGTGAAAATTGTGTTCTTTCATGGTGATTTGGAGGAAGAGATTTATATGACACAACCAGAGCACTATGTGGTAAAAGGTAAAGGCAAGTTGGTTTGTAAGTTAATGAAATCTTTGTATAGCCTAAAACAAAGTCCTACGATGTGGTACCAAAAGTTTGATACATGTGTTGAGTTTGGGATTTTTTCGGTCTAAATTTGATCACTGTGTATATTTCAAATCTAATGGTGATTAGTTCTTGGTAATTGCTTTATATGTTGATGACATGTTTATTGGGAAAGGCAAAGGTTTGATTGTAGAATTGATATCTCAGCTCTCTATGAAATTTGAAATGAAAGATGTTGGTGCAGTAAAACACATATTTGGGATGGAGATCAGAAGAGATTGTGAGAACATAAAGCTATGGCTTAGCCATAGTAAGCATGTTTGTTCTATTTTTCAAAGGTTCAACATGAAGGATTGTAAACCACTTTGTGTTCCTATTGCATTGGAAACGAAGCTCTTTATTTCACAAAGTCCTACATCCCCATCAAAGATTAAAGACATGAGTAGAGTTCCCTACCAGAGTGCAATCAGAAGCTTATGTATGCGATGGTCTATACAAGACTAGACATTGCCCAAGCAGTGGGAGTTATTTCTCGTTTTATGTCTAGTTTTGGAAGAGTGCATTGGGATGTAGTTAAGAGGGTCTTCAGATATTTGTGGGGTACATCAGAGTACTCTATATGTTTTCATGGTATAGGAGATCAACATTCTTTGAGTATTCATGGTTTTGTGGATTCTGATTGGGGTAGTGATGTTGATAGCAAAAGATCCATCAGTGCATATGTGTTTACTCTTAATGGTGGTGCAATTATTTGGATGAGCAAACTTGACAAGTTGTAGTTGCTTTGTCCACTACTGAGGAAGAGTACGTGATAGCTACTCATGCATGTAAAGAAGCCATTTGGTTGAAGCGTTTGTGTTTAGATATTGGATTAAAACATGAAGCAGTTATAATCTATTGTGACAGTCAAAGTGCAATACACCTTGCGAAGAACCCAACCTTTCATGGTAGGTTGAAGCTAGAAAAGGTAGAGACTATGGTGAATATTGCAGATGCATTAACAAATCCTGTGAGCACAAAATTTTTTAGATGGTGTTCCAAATTAATGGGTCTTTTGGCCCCCAACAATTAACTACCTATTTTCTATTGGCTCATGCAAGGTGTTCGACATATGGGAGAATGCTAGGAATAAAGATTTTTTTTTTAAAAGATAAAAATGAAAAAAAGAAAAAAAAGAAGAAGAAAGTGTCTCAATGTTGCATTGAAATAAAAAAATAAAGCAAGCCAAGAATAGAAGATTTTTTGATATGTGAAAAGTGGTTACTTTGAGATGTATCTTTTATATGGAGAAAGAGATAAGATTGTTATGAGTTTTTATTAGATGTTTCTAAACGAAATGCTTTATCTCTAGAAGGTTATCATATGATATATTAGTACTTTGAGAGAGTCATTTTAGAAAGAGAGAAAGGTGAGAGTTAGTTTGCAAGCCTATATGCTACTATAATGCTACTAAAATTCCTCTAAATTGATTTGAGGTTAAGATTCCTGTAAGAACTTGCATTGTAAGTGTGTTGTAATCCATTTCAAGATTTGATAATACATTGTGTAGGTTTTTGAGTGTGGGGTTTTTCTCCTTAAAGGGTTTTCCCCATGTAAATCATTGAGTTATGGTTTTACTGTTATTATTCTTATGGTATTATGTGTTTCTTGAAATATCTGTAATATTTGATTTGAAATTTGAATAATGTAACACCCCAC
Source organism: Sequoia sempervirens (assembly GCA_007258455.2). NCBI lineage: Eukaryota > Viridiplantae > Streptophyta > Pinopsida > Cupressales > Cupressaceae > Sequoia > Sequoia sempervirens. The sequence continues at coordinate 53,321 of VDFB02037260.1, forward strand.
CATGTGAACCCCAAAGGACAACAAAATACCACACTATTTTTTTTTAATTTTTTTTTATTTTTTTGAAGGTGAAACATTACATAAGGTGAAAATGTACAAAAATTAAAATATGATCAAATATATCTTACATGACAAAACCTAACTACTCCCATTAGGTTACATGGCAGCATTACACGTAAATGTCCCCATCCAAGACATCGTTAAAGATAATGCCCAAAAGTTAACAATAGAAGCATGCATTCACAAGATAACATAATCATACATTCATCTAGGATCAATAGTGATGAAAAGATACATCCATCATTCTATGTCCTCTAGGGTACATAGCTTGGCATTACGAAACCTAAAATTTTACCAAAAATGAAAGAAAATAAAAACCAAGATTACATAGTGACAACATACAACCCTTATGAACAAAAGATAGGAAAATATATTCATTACGTATGACATTTCAGATCACAGATCAATATTACAGTAGTGGAGCATATTTCTACAAATACAAGTCATGAATCCAATAGTACATTACATAATGCTTCCCTTATATCAATGAGTAGAGTATATCAAATACACTTATATGATACATCAATGAAGAATTAGGTACAAAATAATGTCCAATCTTCAACCAAGTGGAGTTATGGGAAATCTGCATCCGCTTCTGCATTGTGAACACAACCTAGGAACCCAATGGGTGCATAGCATGTTCCACCCAACCACATGGACCCAAGGGTCCATCCCTCATTCTAGGAGATGACAAGAAAGGATCCACATCCAAACAAGGTCAAGCAAAAAGGGCTAACTCAACACTAACATAAAAAAACATCAAATAAGTACAACACTTGTTTAGGAAACCCTTCCAAATAGTTCTAAAACAAGACTCACAACAAAAATGGTGTACTAAGCATAAAAGCCACAAAATGTATACATGTGTGAGGCATGCACCATCTCGCTCAAAATCATGACCGAAGGCAAGGAAAATCATGGAACATGGTACACCCATGAACTCAAAAGAGAAATACAATCAATGGAACACAAAGGTCTAATCATGGGAAAATTCCACACAAAATAGGTTTCCCATCGCCTCTCGAAGCCTAACAACCTACCACCCATAACTTATCAAATGGGAGTGGCTTAAGCATTTATAGGTTCCCAACTTATCCAAAACATATCTATACATAAAGATTACCTAAAAAGAAAAATAAAGCAAGAGGACAGTATGATCAACATGGAACCACTAGTATGCATAAGAAATCAATTCCAATGAGCACTCAAAGTATAACCAAAATAACTATTCAAACATGTTCAAAAGTACTATACATACCCATTCATTTAAATGTGAACATAATCCAAACTTAATAAAGATAATGTAATAAATAATTAAATAATCCACTATGATTAAAAGCATTTCCTTTATAATATATTTTAAATAGATAAGCACTTGGGTAAACCTATCATATTCAAAACATCAGATTTCTTTTGATTTAAATTCCTAGCTTGTACTTTTGTTTACTTCAAATTGATTAAAATTTAAAATATAACCTATATATATTTATTATTTTAAAATAATAAATTTAATTTGAATGTAACCTGATTTTTTTTACTGCAAATTAAATTTAATTAAAAGTATAACATTTACCTTAGTTGACTTCAAACTAAATAACTTTTAGTTAAAATCTACCATATATGATTTATGCACAGTCACAAATCAAAAAGTAAAGGTGTTTGAAAATAAATTTAATTTAAAATAATCTTGTAATTAAATCTAATTTTAATTTTAAATGCACTTGAAAATAAATCTAATTTTAAATGCAATTGAAACAAGTCTAGTTTTAAATATACCAAAATAAATAAATTACTCAGTAACTTACTAGATAATGAAATTACCCATATTTAATAAAACAAGTTTTAAATAATTCTAATTTTAAATAAATCAAAAAATAAATTTAATTTTAAATAATCTTGTAATTAAATCTAATTTTAATTTTAAATTCACTTGAAAATAAATTTAATTTTAAATGTACTTGAAAGAAATCTAGTTTTAAATATACCAAAATAAATAAATTACTATTACAGTAACTTACTAGATAATGAAATTAGCCATATTTAATAAAACAAGTTTTAAATAATTCTAATTTTAAATAAATCAAATTTTAAGTATACTACAAAGATAAATTACCATTACAGTAACTTACAGGGTAATGAAAATTACCCATATCTAATAAAATAAGTTTTATACCAAACAGAGCGAGAACTGACATATGACATCATCAAACAAAGCAGGAACTGATAGATGATACCAAACAAAGTGGGAACTGACAGATGACATCATCAAACATAAGCAATATCCAAACAAAAAAAACCACATGCACAAAAAGGTATCATAGGAGTACAATAACATGGGAGGCATTACATCCTCCCCTCCTAGAACTAGGCTTACTCCTAGAAGCCAAAATACAAAAAAGGGAAAGGTTTCTCAAATGTGGGATGCATCATCTCAACATGGCTACTGATCCATCAAAAAATAACGATCAATCAAAAATTTCATAATCGTCAGTCATATAAGTTGTCATCCAAACCAATCCAAAATGGTAAAATGAGAACCAATAAAGTCTCAAGGTACATAATATATTATAACGAGTATTAGTGCAGTAGAAGCAACACAAGAAGTACTACATTAGTCTCCTATATGGTAGAATTCTCATGGACTTCTGAGTCAGCTACCTATCTGCTACCTGTAGTCTCCACATTTGTGCTCTGATGCTCTACCTGGCGGTCATCAACTACCTCAATTGCTCTGTGGATCCTACCCACATCATCCCTTGTTGGCTCTGTGACTGTTGGTCTCTAACTGAATTTAGGTGTGCTCCTCTGAGGACATTGCTTAGCTATGTGGCCCTGCTGGCCACAAGAGAAACATCATGCATTTATGCCATTTCCTCTACCTCGAGGAGGTACACCATCCTACCGAAGTTGACCCCTACTAGCTATAGTCCAAGTACTTCGAGTTGACTGGTCAAGCCGATAAAGTTGGGCTTGCAACCAACTCTGGATTCTCCTAGACAAAAGACACCCACCAATCCGGACACCAATCATCCAAGTCTCATCCTCCAAACAACCACTATGACTATGGAAGGTAGGAGAACATTCCCTTAAGAGGTCCATTATAAGTCTTACTACAGCTGAAACACCTCTTCTCCTAAGGAACCTTTCTCTTTCCCTTGCCATTTTTTGATTGCTCTCCTATCTTAGGCCAAGCCGGTTAAGAATTTCCTCAAGAAAGGGGTGTAATTGAGGGCTCAAATGTTCCTCATGACCACCCTCATGGACATTAAAAAAAGGAGTGCTCTAATGACCATACCTATCAAGATCACAACCTCTAGGCATTGTCCTACAACACCACCTAAGAACAAGTCCCAAATATTATATGAGAACAATAGAAGGGAAGTAAACAAAATCTCAAGAATCTAAGTACTATATCCATGCATTCTTCACATACAAACAAACTCACATCACCGAGTATCACATAACGAGGCTACACAAGGGTCCATCTGGATGCCGGAAAGCAGAATACTAATCCACAATACATAATCCATGAGCCAAGAGCCAAAATCCATCTCACATAATCCATCTTCTTCTTTGGCTAGGTTGTCCTCTTGCTCCTCAGAAGCTGCGTGCTCTATATATTTGAGGATGATAGCCTGGAGCTTGTCTATCTTGAGGATCTCACATCTTAACGCCTGGTAACTCCACTCCTTAGTGTTCTCTTCTAGCCGCTTCCAATCCTCGTCATACTTTGAGCCTTGGTCTCTGAATAGCTCTGATCGGTCGAAAGCGCGGACAGTAAAACTCAGGAACTCCATTGTGATTTCTTCGGCTGTCCCGTCCTTCATCTTCTCTTGGAAGTATGGCTTTATTTTTTCTGCATCCATTTGTACCATGCACATATCATAGCCCGTCATCAGCTTAAGATATTGGGTGCATTCCGCTTGGATTTCCTTAATCCATTCAATATCTGGATCCACCTTGTTCAGGATTTGCTCCAACCTTTCCTTCTGATTGACAAGGTCTCTGCACCACACATCCACCAGCCAATGATCTTCTTTCTTCAATTCTAGCTTCTCCTCCCATGTGTCCTCAGACATCTGAAGGATGGCCTTAATTCTTAGGAGGGTGGAGTCATATGTCGCAGGGAAATTGGTGCAGAGCCTCCTTATACTCTCTAAGGATTGGATCAAGTCCAAGAACTTGTTGGCTATCTGCACAACCATACTAATTCCCATGTTTCCAACGTATGTGACCTGTCGAAACCAATCTTCAATAGTTTTCTCAAAGTTCTTCCTTCTCTCCATCTTGTCAATCTGTTCTTTGGAGAGCAACTGCGGTGCAGCTATGGAGGTGGCGGGCAGGTCATCCACTGAGGACCATTGCTATATGTAGTCGGTTAGGGCAACAACCTGTGCTTTGAGCTCATCCTTGGAGACCTTGTCCTGCTTGATCAGGTGCACCACTGTGGCCACCGATTCCTCCCGGTGTTTAACCTTTTGTTCCCTAGTTGTTGTCCCCAAGTCAATGGTAGAGATATTATAGCTCACTCCTGTCTGGCCAATCGTAGGTGTTGCAACTCGCACTGCTTGGGAACCAGAAGCATCCATTATTACCTTGGATCAGACCTTGGGCCTCTTTTCCCTCTTTTTTCGTGCTCAGGGATCGAGCCAAGATGGTTTCCAATCTTGCCCTTGGGTCCTTCAGCATAGGAGTAGTCTTCTCCAGTTTTTTCTCCAACCAATCAGGCATAACAAATTTATCCTTGGGTGCATCATGGCTGCCCTCACCTTTCTTAGTCAGAGGTAAGACTTCTGCCTCCTTTTCCTTTTGGGGCTCCTCTTTCTCTTTAGTAGCGTCCTCCTCCTCTTCGTCAGAGTCGCGAATGAATACGAGGCATTTGACGGGCAGCGTGGTGGATGGTTGCCGGGTGGGACTTTCTTTCTTCACTGCCTTCTCTTCTTTCTTCTCTTCAGTAGCCTCGGCTTCAGGGCTCTTAACAACATGGGTTTTAGCTGCAGATAAATCCTTTTGCAATTGCTCCTCTGGCGGCTGCCCCTCTTCTCACTGTGGTGACTTTTCTGCTTCCTCCCCAACGTTCTTTAGTTACTGTGCCAATTCCTCCTCAAGGTCCTCATCAAATGTTTGGATGATCTCCTTGGCACCCGAGCCATCCTCTTCATCTCCGCTTTCAGAAGATCCTGTCTCTTCTCCCTCATAGACCACTTGGTCGATGCTTCAGTGCTTGTACTCAGGGTGCTCATAATATTCATTGGCCTCCTCCTCAATAGGCTTCGAGGCCTCCTACTCTTGCTCCTCCAACTCTTTTGAAATCTGCATTATGGCTTCCATGGCGGGCAGCCTTATTGGTAGTTGTGAAGGCTGAGCTGTTGTGAGGGCTTGGGCAAGGGCTGCTTGGAGAGCAGGGTCCATTAGGATCTATGAGAGATCAGGGGGAAGACTCTGCATGTGCCGCGCAAGAGCCTCGGGTATAGTAGAAAGGGGAATAGGTGATGTTATTGTTGCCAACGGGAGGGATGTAATGGGTGACATGGCAGTAGAAGAGGAAGGGGGAGTGGTCATGCCAGAAGAGGAGTCAACGTTGATTATCGACCCGGCCGGGGGTGAAGGGGCAAGATGGATGGAAATGTCCACCACCTGCGGAGATGAGGCGATCGCAGCCTGGGAGGTGGGCGGTGCACCAAGAGGGGGAGGGAGAAGCAAGGGAGGCTGCAATCTTGTCGTAACCACTGTCTGTTTGAGCCTCTTGGGAGATGAGCCTCTTGTTTCTTTCATTGCTTACTCCTTGGGATCTACACACTGCGCGGTCTCCATTCCCTTTCTCTTCTAGGACCTGGTGATGGGGGGAGACTTGGAGGTCTCACCAGTTGATGTGGTGGCGGCAACATCCTCTGTGGTATATGGCTCGCTATTGAGCCCTTCATATGTCAGGACTACTCCCTGCCACTTTAGGTGCACCACTTTCCCATCAACCCACTCCTTAGTGCGAGTTATGATCGGCTAGGTGATGGTATCTAGGTCATCGACCTCTTGTTCATCCCAGTCGATCGACGGTATCGACAGGTTAGCAACGGTAGGGTACCTTGGATGCATGATTGTGGACTCATCCTCCTCGACCTGATCCGGCACTGGGAATGGCTGCACTCTCCTCAGGAACTATACGGTCATGCACATGTAGTGCCTGGCACGGACCTCCTTGTCATCTTGGCAGTCAGCCCAAAATCTTCAATGTGGTACTAGTGGGCATAGGTCGGCCCCAGTGCCTTCCTAACATGGCCATGTGGATCCATCCACAGGCGGGCAGTGTACTAGTCAAAATTATATTCCTTGAGCTCCTTCTTAGGGTTGCTGGCACATTGAGAAGTCTGTAGTCGATACAGGCCCTGGCCGAGGGTCATAGGGTAGGGGATCCCTGCTACGTGTTTATTGTTGAATACTATTTGGATGTGTTGGAGTTGTTGAGAGAGTTCCAGGAGGATGATCCTGTCATTTGGGTATCACGGCAACCTGTTTGGCTGTTTCGTGAAACCCTGGGCTCAGATGTAGGTAAATTTGGGGAACTAGATAAATAGGAAGGCATATTCTTTTAAGAGCACCCTAGTGCTATGGGAGACCCTCCTCTCGAAGTCTTCGATGATCAATCTGATGATATGGCCAATGAAGGTGTCATTGACCTGGTAGTACTCCTTCTTGAAGTTGCGGTATTGGAGCTGAGGGTACTTGTCAAACAGTTTGAGCCCTCGCTTATGTCCCCGATCAGGCACTACAAACAACCCACTGTATTGTCTTTGACCTAGCAGGGAGTACACCAGGTAGGAGGTCATGTAGAACTTAGAGATCTTCTTGACATTGACAAACTGCTCATGGAAGCAGTTGATAATGATGCCTCCCCAGTCAAAAGAGACCTTGGTGTTAACATCCTCATTCCCCCGTAGGATCTGTTCATTGTAGTAGGCCATCCATTCCTGGAAGTAGGCGGCCCCTGGGAGACCCATGGCCTTGCTCAGCATAGTCACTAGGTTGTGATAGTCCTCATGAAAATCACTACGAAAAACTTCATGGGGAACCTTCGCAGCCCTGCCCCGTTTCTCCTTGAGCCAAAGGAGGTTGATTGATTTCTTGCATCCTGACGGATTAGCATCCCAGGCCGCTTGGCATTGTTCTAACGTGGGGACCTCCATATGTGGGAACGTGGGAATGTGAAATGTTTTGGTAATCCCCTCCGGTGACATGTCGGTGAGGATGTTCCCCTCCTTATCCACAATCGTCCTGGTATCAGTTTGATAGGCTTCTCGGCAAGCCATCATTAGTTCAGGTACCACTAGAGAGGGAGGGAAGCCGGCAGCCTTGGCAATTCCACTCTGTCGTATTAGTCTGGCATTCTTTGTTGTAGGATTGACCTTGACCCTCTGAGTGAATTCATCTATGTCAACCTGGCCAATGTTTGTATCTGAAATCTCCTTCCAGTTTGTTGAGACCTTGGAGTGGAGAGGCTTGCCTTGGAACTGATACTTTATTTGATCCTTATCTTCTTTCCCCTGAGGGGTCATTCCTGATTTCTTGCCCTTATCCTTTTCGGCAGAGGCCCCTGAAGTTCCTGCAGCCGATTCCATATATTCTGCAAGCAAGGGCAAAGTCAGCACGACAAAACATTAAAGCATTCATGTTAGTCCGTATTTTGAGAATAACATCTAAATAATCATTCAAGTATATCATAGATTCTATTCCTAGATGTTATTGGTCTTCGTTTCAGGGCATTTGGACAATCCAGGCCCGGAGAGCCGGCATTCCCTGGCAGGAACGCTGTCCAAAAGGGAAAATGCAACGGAAAGCTCTCAGAGAAACTCCTTGTTCAAATTTTAATGTTTAGGAGGCCCATGATGGAGAACAACAAAATTTGGGACATGGGTCGAAGTCAGATTATGAATTTGAGCTTGTTTGGGTCGATCTAAGGGGCATCGGAGGTCTCAAGTCGGGAAGCAGTTAGGAGACAGCCATTGGCAACGGCAGACAGCAGGCAGAAGTCCGGCCGAGGAAGTCCGACGGCGAAGTTCCGAGGCCCGGGACCCAGAGGGAAAAAGGCAGCCGGTGTGCTTATCATTCAGGCCTGGCGACTTTTGACGTGGCGGGGCCCGGAGGCTGAGGAGACGCGACGCGCTAACCGTCGTGAGATTTTCGTTGATTTAAACAGCGGCGGTGAGGAGTGGCTCGGGGCCCGGAGGGCGGGAAGCCAGCAGGGGTCTGCCGTTGAAGACGGCAAAACCGTTACGGAGTTCTGGGAATGAAACTCTGAGCTGCTGGGCTCGGAAGGCCCCATGACAACAGGGAGATTCAGTAGGAGAGTGCCGGACATCCAAAGACAGAAGTCCGGGAGCCGGGACCCAGGAAGCGGATGGCCGAGGCTTAAGTTCGAATGGCAGGTGGGCGATAGACCTCCAAAGATGGAAGTCCGGGAGATGGAGCCCGGGGACGGGGGAGCTGTGGCACAAAAAAACAATGCCGACGGCGGAGCAGAAGGCAGGCTCTGGGGTCCGGAAAGCTCTGATGCCACTGCCTAAAGAGTGTGTAGTGGGGCGCACGAAAAACCTAGTAGGGAAGCCCGCCGACTGGGGCCTGAAAGTAACAAAGACGGATTAAATCTGCCAAGGCTTTCAAAAGGCCGAAGCATCGGCGGAGCTCAGAGGGTGGGCCGCCGGGCGGCGACCACCGCCACCAAAGGAAAATCACTTGCATAACTCTGGAGATGGAACTCCAGGGTTCCGGGCCCGAGACAACCAAAGGACGTGTCTCTAAGTTTTAATTTCCACGGTGGAGCCGAAGTCGGGATCTGGCCGTCCAGGAGGTAGGGTAGTCTAGGCAATTTGTGGCACGGCAAAATGCGACCGGCATTCCAGGGATGGAAACCTGATGACCCGGACCTAGCAAGGAGGACTGCTGCCAGCATGCAACCAAAATTTGAATTGGGACGGTGAAGGGGGGAACCAGGCCCGAGGGGGCCAGTCACTCTGTGTGAAGAACGATAGCGCCACTGGAAAGTTCTGAATCAGCAGTGAGGGTAATCTAGGGGGTTTTGCAGATTTTTTAAGACATGGGTTACAGGGGCAATTTAGTGTTCTTTTATTTAATTCATCCTAACCAATTATTTAATTCATTTAAATCCCCCAAAATGATGAAAAAGATGGGAGGGAAAATGGGGATAGCCTACCTCGAATATGCTAAGTGGTGAGGCATGGGATCCACCGATGTTGATTGAAGTGATGCTCAGGGTGACGATCGCGACGCTTCTTGAATGCTGCGGGCTCCAAATGCTTGGCTTGTGCAATTTGCTTCAATTCGGATTGTGAAAATGATTTCGGCAGATTAGGAATTTTATAACCCAACCGCCATTAATACTCGCATTAATTGCACGTACGGCTGCAGGAAAGTTGGTGAGTTTGAATTTAGGTTGGTGGCAGCGGAGGCAATTCCGTGGCCTGGTGGCCCGGAGGACACGAGGTGACGGCCGCCTTATGATTTTGTGAACTTTGAACTGCCACGGCGAAGATCAGCCCGGGGCCCGGAGGTTAGGAAGCTAGATGAAATTTGCCACCGAAGGATTTTCGTGTTGTTTGGGTGACGGCGGCAGTGAGCATCTCGAGTCCCAGAGCACCGGCGGTCTGCAAGGGTCTGCCGTCGTAGGATGGCGGAACCATCACGGAGTTCCAGGAATGGAACTCCGGATGGCCAGGCCTGGAAGGGATAAATGGAAGCATTGGCAAAAAAACACCCAGCCGGAGCCCGAGGGGGTCAGAGGCCACTCGAAGGGTTGGCATCATAGACGGCGAGCCCAGGACGGAAGTCTGGAAGCGGACTTCCGAGGACCGGGGCCCGAAGGGGCAGGCACCGCCCCGAACACCCGCGACGAGTTTTAAATGGAGGATGGCAGGGTGGGCCCCGAGGAGCGGAAAGACGCCTAGAGAATGCCGCAAAGGATGACAATTGCAAAGGGGAACCCCGATGAGGGAACCTCAGATGCCCAAACCCGGAGGGGCTCAGGGCCATCAGGGCCAAAATGCCAAAGGGAACCTGCGAGGCCCCAGAAGGCAGCAAAAAACAAAAAGTGAAGGCATGATCGATTTATGATGAAACCTTGGAGCAACATCAACTATGTGAAACATCAAAAAAAAGAGGGGCATGCAAAATGAGGCGACCCCAAAAGACTCGACGAGGCGAAAGAAAAGAGGGTCCCCGTTCTGAACGGGGCATGTCTGCAAAGGGCACAACAAATGGCGACTCCACTGGAGAACGCTCTGGGGAATTCTAGGGATAAATATTCATTCAGGACCCAGAATCTCTAGTTTCGCAGACCAGGAGCGACTTCCAAAGATGAATCCGGGAGAACGAGATCCTTAATTGGGCCAGCTTAGAGGACATCTTAGAAGTGTGTGTGAAGTGAGTTCATTCATTTCTTTGGGATGGTGACCAGGGTTACCAATTCAACCAAGTGAGCTATGGCTATCTTGACTGTGCCTTGGGCTAGAAAGACCGGGAGAGGACCAATCCCCTAGCTACTAGAGATAGATGGTGCAAATACATTTTTAGATGGTTGGGTGGAAGATGAAGGCCAGCCAAATGAAGGTGAGGGTGAAATGGAGGCGGATGGAATGGAGGAAGAGGAAGAGGCGGCACTGCTTCCTTGTGCTCGTTTTGCCCTCGTGGGTGGCTACAATTCTTCAAATTCTCCCTTGTTTGGTGTTAATCATAGAACTCTCTGAAATCTCTCCAGGGAGAATGATCTGATTCGATCCAGCTTCGCTTTATCCTGTAGCTTAGTATTTCAAGCGTAGCCCTCCTTTTAGCGCTAGTTCTGTTGATGTGTTTTTTATGCACTTCTCAACATAGGTAATGCATAGGTGCAATACCTCTCTTGAAAGACAATCTTCCACAATCAGATTGTAGAACACTATCCCAAGGTCTCTCGGATGTCAGGTCATGACAGTGCTTAGATACCTCAATAGTTTGATGTGATTTGCTAGAATCACAAGGCGTTCTTATAGAAAATACAATGTGTGGACACAAAGCATGAAGTTGGATTTTAGAATGGAGTTCTTAGGATAAAAGCTATTATACGTTGGCTATAGGTTCAAACAGCAATCTTGTACTCCATTTAGTTGTTGGATTTGGCTTTACAATGTGCAATGAACCTTGGTATAGGTCAGTTACTAAAAAAAAGGAAAAGGGTGAAGGGGGAGAAAAGTTCCTAAGTCTGAAACTTGCTATGAATAGTGACAATGGAGTTCCTGCAATGGACAATTCCTCAAAACAATATCCCACTTAACCAGAGATTTCACAGTACCATGGAAATTGTGCTATCTTCTAAGGGCTACAAATATTTCATCCTTCATCCACCACATACATGCATGAATCAAAGATAAATGTTTGGGGTAGCTTCAAATCAAGTCCAGGCTAACTTTGCACAGCTATCTACCTTCAACAAACAACAAAAAGTATGGACTGAGGCATCATCAACAAAGCAGGAATTTTCACAATCACCCAACAACATTCCTAAGATTTATCCAAATAAAGTAAACAGCTAACTAAACAGCCATAAGATCTAAGCCAAACATGTGAAATTAGAGAATGAATCAAGCCACATGGGAGAAACTAAGAAAATACACCAAGTCAATGATATTTCTTATAAATTTCTGCAGCATGCCTTTACAACAGCTCAACTCTCACTTTTGCAAATGAGGGGAGTGTTCTATTTATAGTTTTCCAAAAGTTAAATGAATGGCCAAGATTCATTACAATTGTGTGGCCAAGATTCATTACAAAATAGGGTTTCACCTACCCTCAAATAGATTTACAATTTAAAAATGTATTTTTGTCCTTTCCCTATTTTGTCTTTTAGTGGGTGGCACTATAGCTCTTTTGTCCTATAGCTGATTGTTGTTTCCTTTGCTGTAGCTACTCTTTAGGAAGGTCTTCTTCTTTGGCTGGGCTGTCCTCTTGCTCCTCGGAAGTTGCGTGCTCTATATATTTGAGGATGATGGCCTGGAGCTTGTCTATCTCGAGGATCGCGCATCTTAACGCCTGGTAACTCCACTCCTTAGCATTCTCTTCCAATTGCTTCAAATCCTCATCATACTTAAAGCCTTGGTCTCTTATTAGCTCTGATCGATCGAAGGCGCGGGTAGCAAAACTTAAGAACTCTATTGTGATTTCTCCAGTTGTCCTATCCTTCATCTTCTCCTAGAAGTATGGCTTGATCTTTTCTGCATCTATTTATAC
>VDFB02037262.1:0-24423 GCA_007258455.2 Sequoia sempervirens
TATTTGTTTCAACTTCTTGAGGATTCAATGTCTTCCTTCTCTTATTTCGAGCTTTATCTCCCATAATTATAAAATTCTCAAGCACAAATGAATGTTAATAGTGAAATAATTCAAAATATTCAATCCAAATTGGAAGTTGAATACCTATTAGGACAAAATTCTTCCTCTTGTGTTCCTCAAAACAAGTAGAAAACTACCACAATTCCACTTTAAAAATTATTTTATTCATGCCTCCTTTTGTGTAACTAACTATACTAAAATTTCCACTTCAAAATGGTGTAGATGATGCCCCTTGATAATTTAATCAACAAAATAAATTGACCACCAGAATACTACAACTTATGAAAAAATAATTGATTTTAGTGCTCTCTATTTGATATGTGAAGTTGCAAAGTTGCAGAAGGATGAATTGTGCACAGTGATTTTAAATAATATAAACGATCTGCCTATAAAACGATCCCTAAGCACCAACAGATCCTTGCTTATTAATAAACGATCCCGCTTATAATTGGGATCTCGCTCACTGATTCACCATTTAGAGCCAGTTGTGTTAATCCGGATCCCATTTTATAAATGGGATCTGCTACTTCCACAACTACGAATAGAAACGAGATCCCGATTATAGCACGGGATCCCGTTTATGGGATCCCGCTTTATTAATCTGGATCACATTTTTTAAATTTGAATTTTGTTTTGCATCGTGGTGGGTTTTTGCCAAGGTTTTCGGTTGAGAATGCTTTGGAAGTCCGAACCTAAGCCTTCAACCTATTTGACCTGCAAATTGAAGGCCCTAACAATGTCAAAAAAAATATCGACTTTGGACATATGGTGACAACCTTTTCAAAAAAATTTTTGACGAAATTAAAACCCATTTTAGATCAAACAATGCAGATTCTAAATATGTAATTTTTTTTGCAATTGAATTATTTTTTCTATTTTTCAATTAATATCTAATAAAATTGGTCCATAAACTTTAAATATCAGAGTTTTTTACTATTTTAATAACTTTTGATCAACATAACATTTTTACAAACGGATTGCACGAGAGAAAACTTCAGACAATTCTTTTCAATTTGAAAAAAAAAAATCAAAAAATGATAAGTTTAGGTCATCTTATGCATGTCGTACATGACGATTTTTCAAAATGACAAATCTGCCTAATAAAAATTAACAAAAAAAAAATATATATCAATAAAAAATTACAAAAAAATATCAAGAGCAAAGTTCTGCGTGAGTCATAAACTTTTCCCAAAAGGATTTAGAAAAATATGTAATTTAATTCAAAATATGGATGTCATACATGCATGGTATGGTAAAAAATGACTTTTAAACAGTGGTTTTGAAATGCCTATTGAAACTCAATTTGTACAATCTGGGTATTGAAATAAATTACATATTTGGAAACTAGACTCCGAGCACTACATTTACATATTTGGAAACTAGACTCCGAGCACTACATTTTATGATTAGTGACTTTTTAAAGATTTCATCTCTAAGTGCTTCAAATTTTAAGGTCAAATGTGTCAAATACTGAAAATCAGGGAAAACACTTCCACTTTTTGGCCAAAAAGTGGACTCAACTTCTTGCACACACCTAGGGAGCTTATTCAAAATAGGACTCTAAAATAAAACCTTTAATGACCACTCCCTAGATTTTAGGGGGTGACAAATATTTAGTCAACTCTAAATGAATCTAGAAAAGAAGAAGAGTCCAAGTTGGGTTGTGACTCTGTTGTAACAAACTAGAACGTGGAATGCTCAAAATCTATTATATTAGAATTCCAATCATGTAGTAGGGTTCTTCCTTCTCTAGTTTATTTATTGAATTTCATAATGATGCACTATCTCCTTCATTAAATGTCTCCATGTTGTAGTCATCATGTTCAGTTTATTTTGGGACATCCCCTATTTTGTTGTCTAGGAACTCCTTCAGTTGTGCACTACGTCCTGCAATTGTTGCAGGCTACAATGCCTCCTCTGGTTGCAAGGGGTTAGTTTATAAAACATGTACACAATACTAACAACCATGACTAATCATAGATATCCAATCATAATTTATACATATTCACACATAAATCATGCATTAAACATCATAGATCATAATTGTATTTCCATATACTTAAACCAAGTTCAGGGTTTGCATAATAGGTATCAAATATAGAATAATGTATGAACATGTATATGATAAATTTCTTGGTAATGTCTATAAGCGTGTATAAAATATATAAAAACTAACTATTATCTGGACTCATCATTTCCACTCAACTACCCTTTTTCTTGCCCTCAAGAAAATCAACTAGGACTTGAGGTTGTAGTGCAATGTAATTTCTTTGAGATCCATGATAGTGTTCACCCCTTTGATCTGCTTCGGGCAAAAGCCTCTATAACATGAGTCTCCTCATTTTGGTAAGTTCAGCCTGCTCACATTCCTCCATTTTATCTCTTATCTAAAGTGGCACTAGATAAAGGAGTATTGGTGGTTGGAATGTAAGTGGCGCCCATTTAAGTGCTTTATCAACAACAATATCCATGTACCTATGCACTCTTTCAATCATGGCCATGAAGCTATACATTGAATGTGGATCTTTCCTATGTAATTCTAGAGTCAAACTATCCCATCTCTCCTACACATATTTGTAACAATGATGAACCATTCCAACTGTCAATGTTTGCTTTCTATTGTAATCCTATATCCTTAATTTTATTATCTTTCCTCCTTTACCCTTATGATCCATAAGTTGTGACCATTCATTTATGATTGCATCAAGGTCCTTGGATTCTTTTCTTAATGGGAGAACAACTAAATTTTTCTCTCCATGAATTCACTCCTGAATTTTTCATTTCTAAAGTAGGATGCTAGTGCCCTTACCTATAAATCCCCCACAAACATCAAGGGGGTCCATTATACCTCCTCTAGAACTACATAATTGTGTAGATAATTCTCACTAAGTCATCATGTTCATCTAGTGTATAATCAACAAAAATGTTAAGAAAATCAAATTTCTTGCTCATGGAAAATGGATGGTTGCTTATTAACATACTAAATTGAAGACTTAAAAAAATATTATAGAGAAACAAGGCATAAGTTTTGGTTGGGGGTCTACACTTGACAATCTAGGTAGCCTCATCTACTACCTCTTCCACTTTAACTACTAACTTCCTCAATTCAATGTCCTTACCCTCTAGTATCTTAGTATGCTCTCCCATCATTTCTTCCTTTTCCTTTTTCCAATTTTCCTTTTATTGAGAAAATTCTTGAGTAACCTTCTATAGTTGGTAACCAATGGATAGAGTTATATGATAAGTTGGGTTTTTTGTAGGCTCATGGGGTCTCTGATTTTTAGCTGCAAGCTCTCTACTCCCTATTTTGACTATGGAAAACTATACCAATAGGTCCAAAATTTCCCCATGTTCATATCTTTGTAGCTTATCTCTCTTTCTAAATATGCCTTTTCTCATAAGTCTACACTAGTTCCTCTAGTTTTTTAATCTTTTCTAGAGCTTCCTGTAGTTCCTTAGCATTTTTGTCTTCCAAAAACATTTCTTCTTCTAAAAACTACTCATCAGAACCCCTTGTATAATGATAACCCTCCTTATTAGGGTGAATTGGGGTTTTCTTTCTTGTCTTATTGGCAACAAATACATCCTCTAAATTTGACTCAGAGGTGGTAGACGTATACCACTTTCTCTTTACAAGTACATGTACATTCTCAGAGGCATTTTCTTTCATTTTTTAATTAGTTTCAACCATCATAACATCTTGTTGTTGTCCTTTGTCCCTTGTTTCCTCTTTTGGTTTATCTACACTTCCTCTCATAACACCTTTCTTTCTCAAATGGCCTAAACACCTAGGTGGAGTAGATTCCCTTTCCTTTGTATCCTTCTTTTTCTTTTGTACCTTAGAAGGTGTGAAAGAACTACCTCTCTTTTTCCTAGTCCTAGGTGTTTTAGAGGAAGATAGAGTACATCTTTTACCGTAGGTTGGCTAGAAATTGCATGTGGTAAATCTTGCACATTTTGTTCCTCAGTTCACCTTTGCTATAGGTAGGTGAAGCCATAGGTGAAATAGGAGGGGTTTCTATTATAGATGTAGTAGGTGATTCAAGGGTTTTTAGAACTATAGGTTCCTCAAGGAGATGATTAATGTCTTAACAAGCTAAAAAAATCTCCCAAGAAACTTGGGGGTGTTGAATCCTAAGAATCCTTTTTAATAACAAGGTTATCAAACAATAATGTGATAAGGTTGAATCATTTTTCTTCCTCTAATATTTTAGCCCCATTCTTTTGAGCAATTGTAAAGATAATTGGGCACATTGACCAATAGATTTTTATAGAGATGAATTAAAAACTTAAAAATAATACTATACAAAATATATATCCTACCATCACATGTAATGCACTTAATGATATAAGAGGCACAAGAGGCCCATACGCAGGGCAATGATAATATGTCAATGCCTTGTGATGAGGAGTCAAGCTTTTATCCTAGCTCTTTGAACTCATCCCTAGTTGCAACTGCATTTTTCTAATGAGGGAACTCAGCTCCAACCCTTGGTAGACCAAAAACTTGTGCAATTGCAGCCTCTAAAGCACCCAATTTCAACCCCTTGATTGTGGCCTTATCAAATTGTAATATGGCTACAAATTGCCTTGTCATTTCTTCATTGTACTCTATCAATTTTAAGTAGTCCAACCATCCAACCCTTGTAAAAATGGGAAAACATAATGTGTCCTCCAATATTTTTTTGTGATTTGATGGATCCCTTTATATAATGTCATCTCCCATGGTGAAATACTCCACCTCTGCTCAATGCTCTGAAAATTCAGCTCAATTTTAATTCAGTCATCTTCAAACCCTCTCTATTCTACTACACTCCACATGCACTTTTCCACTATACTTTCACTATAACTAAAACTATTATATCCATTTCTCCTCTATATTAGCTTCATTTAGCTTAAATTGGGTTCAAATTCACTCAAAATCTAGGGAATTGACTATTAAATTATTAGGCCCCCCCAACTTAAATTTTGAAGTGACCTCACTTCAACTCAAGGTGATCCCATAATATTGGTTTACAATTTTTGGCCAAACTAGACACTGAACTCATTTTTTCTAACTAAATCTTCACTTTCAGACACCTATAGCAGCTAAACCATGAGGAACTTGAAGATAATCCAAAATAGTGATTTGTGACATTTTTTCTATAGATTCTAAATATATTTTTTTCAAAATTTTTGGAATCAGATTGCACTTCTTTTTCCATCTCCTTTGAAAACTAGTTTTTTTCAAAAAAGACCATTTTTAAGGAGTGACACTCACCGTATAACACATAACTTTTTTTCCATGAAGGATAATTTTTTTTAAAAAAAAAAAATAGATTTTTAACTATGATATCTAGTGCTTCCAATTGGTTTCATAGTGTTTTATTGAATATTTTTTCCTTAATCAAGTTTTGAAATCAAACTAATTACAAAGACATAGGCGGACCATATAACACAAATTTTTTTGTATGTATCAAAATTCAAATTTTTTTTGGTTGGATTAAGGACTTCAATATATGGTACACTCATATTTTTCAAAAAAAAATTGAAAATATTCTATTTCTCCACATGTGCAAAACAAAGAGCTTGATTTTTTGTGAAAAACCTACATTCACAAGAAATAAAAAATAAATATAATAATAAAATTAAATTTATTTAAAATTATACTTTTTAGGAAGCTTATAGTAAGGAATACATAAAAAAAAAAAAAATTTGAATTCATTTGATCCCCCAAAAGGTAAATCAAAAGTGGCTTTTTATCAACATTTTTATAGGTGTAAAGGAGACTTCGTTATAAGTACAGTTTAAAACAAGCAGGGTTCTATCCACGGGGGTTTGATCTAAGGTGGTTTGATCAAACCCTCTTCATTTGGTATCCTTAAAATGGAACTTTTTAAGGCTTAAATAATTACATTTTCTAAAAATATGTGATTTCAACAAAAATTAGAATCTCCCAAAAATTGTAAACTAACATTGTGGGATCACCTCTCATGAAATAGGAGAAGGGTATGATTATGAAATATGTAAATAAATGTAATGAATAGATAGCATGCTAAATTTAATGCAAACACATAATGAAAGCTTTGAAAATATATGATAATGATGGTCTAGTGTAGTATGTATACCTATCAAATGTGATTAACATAACGCTGTGTGTGAGGCTGATTGAAAAGTATCCATAGTAGGATATTGATTTGACAAGAGTTAATTATAGTGTATGGATAAATGAATGATAGGGTGGTGTGTGTAATGAAATGAAGCCGAATGTACAGATGATGGGATATGGAATGATAGTTTGAATTCTTGAAATTTGAATTGGAAACATGGAATGGAATGAGCATGTTGCATGTACTTAATATGATAGGATTAATGTTGCATGTGTGAGAAAAAAGTGAAATGAAAGGTGATGAACTATAATTAATGTAGTGCAAAATTTTAAATGCTTTAATAGATAATGTTGCAAGTACCTTCTACAATAGGTCCCGAATTGAACTATGACAACTCACATGTATTAAAATATAGGTCCCTACTACAACAAGGCCCAGACTGTATTATAGCAGGTTTAATAAATGAAGCTACAGGTCCCTTCAACAATATGCAGCATTCTTGGAAGAATATTTTGATCATGTAACAATGTTGTGTGTGCATAAAATTTTGGGATAGTAAATGATACCTACGTAGCCTCATGAGATGAATTGTGTAGGTCATCTACTAAGGCACTTTGAGAACTGGTATTATATGTTGTTGAGGTGTTATCCTATGATCAATTTTTTGTATCTAAACCATTATTTTGATCATATAAATGCATTAGAAAAAGAATAAAATCATCTTTCCAAGCTAGTTTTTTATATATCTTCAATATGTGTCCATTCACCAGTAATGTAAATCTAACTGCATCTATAGTTTGTAGCTTAACTGCTCTATTGGGAAATACCTATTGAATTTCATAGGGTCCCAACCATCTTGACTATGATTTACCCTTGTGGTCTTTGTACCTAGAATCATATAATAAATCTCAATCACCAACAACGAACTCTTTGGCCTTTATAAATTGATTATGTCATTTGGTTCTCTATTTTTGAATGATCTTTGTATGATACATTGCCTCCATTCTGATTTCATCCAATCCATTTATAATGTGTAACCTTTCTTTTTGTGCTTCTATCAAATCCATTCCTAAATCCACTATTGTCTTAAGTGTCTTGTACTCAAACTCTATTGGCATAATTGTTGTTTTCTCATAGTCCAATTCATATGGTATGAAGCCTACAGTTGTTTTTCATGTTGTTTTGTAGGCCCACACTACTTTAGGTAATCTTGAGGCCCAGTCTTTTCTGTGAATTTTCACTATTTTGGTCAAAATATTCTCAATCTCCTTGTTTGTAACCTTCACCTTCTCATTGGCTTGGGGATGATAAGGTGTTTATTTTTTGTCTTATTGAATATTCTTTAACCAATTGATAAATAAGATCAAAAGTAAATTGAGGACCTTCATTAGTGACAATTTCTCTAGGTACTCCATACTTGGTAAAGATGTCTTCATACAAGAGCTTAGCTACACTCCCATCTCTTACAAATTGTAATTCCTACTTCAACCCATTTTGTCAAATAGTATGTACAAACCAAGATATAGTATTTATTATTAAAGGCTAGTGAAATTGGGCCAATGAAATCAATCCCCCATTTTTCAAATGGTGCTAGTACTATATGTGGTTGTAATGGAATTTCATCTGTCATTGTTGGTTTTTCTATTCTTTGGCATTTGTCACAGCTTTTGGTATACTTCACTAAATCCTTGTGGAGAGTTGGCCAGTAGTAACCTATTGTCAAGATCTTAAATAATGTCATTTTGGCTAAAAAGTGACCCCCACAAGGCTCATCATGACAAGCTCTTAGAATTTCAAAGACCTCATCTTCTCTTATACATCTTTTCATGATATTATTTGGACTAGTGTAAAACAAGTAACCAGCTACCCAAGAATATGGAAAAACTTTATGCACCAATTGTCTCTTTCCTCTAGGAGAGAAATGTGATGGTATCCTCCCTACCACTAGGTAATTTGCAATATCAGCAAACTATGGTGTGTGTATAGTAAGAGAAAACAAATTCTCATCTAGAAAAGATTCATCCACAACACCTTCTTGTATTTGTGTAGGAAACCTAGATAGAAAATATGCCACCACATTAGCTTTCCCTAGCTTATCCACTATTGTTATGTCAAGCTCCTATAGTAAGAGCAGCCATCTAGCTAGTCTCTCCCTACCTATAGGTTTTTTCATCAAGTATCTTATGGTTGTATGATCTGTGTGAATAAAGATTTGATAACCAATGATATAATTCCTAAACTTATTGATAGCACAAGAAATTACCAACATCTCTTTATCAGTGATAGTATAGTTAATATATGCTCCTTACAAGGTCTTGCTGGTATAGTAGATGGCATATTTATTATTCCCCTCTTTTTATCCCATGACTACTCCTATTGCAAAATCTAAAGCATTAGAATGTATATGTAAATTTAGTGTCTAATTTTCCCCCCTTAAGATAGGTTCTTGTGTCAAAGTTGTCATAAGTGCTTTAAAGGAATGCTAACATTTTGTAGTCCATTCAAATTCTGTCTTTGGTGAGTAATACAAATAAGGGCACTACAATTTTGTTGAAATATTTGATGAATCTTCTATATTAGCCTACATGACCCAAAATTCTCCTAACATCTTTTTGCTTTTGTGGCATAGGAATTGTAGAAATGATCTCAATCTTGTTGGGATCCACCTAAATACCTTCACTTTTGATAAAGTGTCCTAGAACAATCCCTTGAGTCATCATCATGAAATATTTTTCATAACTCAATGATAGGTTATTTTCTTTACACATTTTCAAAACCTTTTCTAAATTGTTGAGTGCATCTTCATAGGTGTCTCCATATGTGGTGAAGTCGTCTATGTAGATTTCCATGGAATCATGAGCATAGTCTAAAAAGATACTTAGCACTACCCTCTAAAATTTTGTTGGGGCATTACATATTCCAAAGGGAAGAACAGAATACACATAGGTACCCCAAGGACACGTAAATGTAATCTTATCCTAGTCCTCTGGAGCTATCTTTATTTGGTTATAGCCAATAAGCCCATCTAGGAGAGAGAAGTACTTTTTCCCTACTAAGGAATCAAGCACTTGGTCAATGAAAGGTAGGGGGAATTGATATTTTCTAGTTGTTGTATTCAGTTCCCTATAATCCACACATACTCTCCATTTTCCTCCTTTCAAGTAGGAATAATGAAGTTAATGGTGACACCCATTCACTATCAGAAATTGGAAAAATGAAGCTTGCATGAAGTAGTTTTTCAACTCAATCTTGACTATTGCTCTTAAGGAAAGGTTGATTCTCCTTTGGGGCTATCTAATTGGCTTGAAATCATTATTTATGTAGATCCTATGCATGCAAAGTTCTGGATCAATTCCCTTCATATCATGGCATTCCCATGTAAAGGCTATTGCATGTTCCTGTAGCACAGTATTTAGGGAATTATGATGTTCTTTAGTTAATACATTGTTGATGTTCAAGGTTTTTCTTGGCATAATTTCCCAAGTTTTGGATTTTGGTTGTACAGATAAGAGATCAAGGCCACTAATGTTGGGAACACACTATTTTGGTAAAATGGAATGGAACAATTGGGATACCTCTTCAAATGAATTTGTAGGTATAATGTTCTACAATGGATCTTGCAGACATGAAAAATAATCTTGTTGCTATGGGTCCCTACCATAGTTGTTCTGTATGATATGGTCAATTAAGTCATCCTCATCTTGGGTTCCTAACAGAGGGACAAATTCTATTGTCATGATATTTTTTAGGGAATAATGATCTTCTTCATCTAAGGTAGGCCATATAGTCAGCTCTAGGTTTTCATTAGGTTGGGCTAGTGGATAGAGAACCAATTTCTTGGTTATAGTCCCATTAAATATTATCATATTCCTAGACCTACAACCTATGAATGCATCAGTTGTAGCTAACCATGGTCTACCTAAAATGAGTGGATATCCTACAAGGTTGACCTTGGGATGCAAGACTATAAAACCTATAGGATACTCTCATGAATCTAATACAATGACTAAATCCTCAACGATCCCCTCAAGATTTACTGTTGACCTATATGCCAACTGTAAAATAGTTGGTGTGGTTCTAAGGTTAGCTAACTAAAGTATATGCATCATCTCCTTAGTCATGACATTAATTTTTTCCCCTAAATCAATCAAGGTGTTCTTGATAAGGGTCTCATTAATCTTAGCATCCACTAGTGGACTTCAGGGTGTGTTTATTTAGGAATAATTATATTCCCCAACATAATATCAGCAAGTCTCCCTAGGACATGAACTGTCTGAGGGTCTTTCTTCTTTCTCCCTAGATTCTTAAGACATAGGTCTCTTACTATCTTAGTATAGATTAGGATACCCTTGATAGCCTAGGTGAGGGGGATTTTGATACTAACATCCTCAAGTTGACCCAATAGATCTGTCTCAGCCTGGGTATGATGTTTTTGAAAGGATAAACGCTTAGGGAAAGGAGGCTCTAGACTTGAGTTAGTCTAGCTTACCTAATTTGACCTGGGTTCCAGAGGTGAATTGTCTAAAGCTTTAGCTCTAGGTTCCTCATCCTCCATCTCAATGATTTGGGGGGATGAAGGCCCATCTAGTGTATTCCCTGACTTGAGGTGGACATCACTCACCTCTATCCCATAAGTGGGGTATTTTATAGCATCATTAGTATAAGTTTGTTAGCCAAGCTTGCTGTTAGGGTTAGCTGTATGTTTGGAAAGTAATTGTGGTGCTCTTGGTGGTTGATATGTTGTGTTTGGGGGATTAGGAATGATAGCATGTTTTTGTGGCTGAGAAGGTAGCAAAGGTTTTTGGTAATTCACATTTTGTTGTTTCCATTGCTGGCCTTATTTCCATTGTGGTTGCCACTAATTTTGCTAGAATGGACATTGAGGGTTATAATTGTCACCTTGAAAATTTTGTTGGGGCCATGCATTTGGTTGCTGCTAGTTCTATTTTTGTTGATGGTTTTTCCATTGTTGATGGTTTTACCATTGGTTTTGGTTATTTGGCTAGGTCTAAGAATTCCAAGCAAAGAAATTTTAATTGCCAATAAGAAAAGATGTATTGAAATTTAGAGGGTCTTGTGGTATACCTTGTCTTGGTTGCCATGGCCTTCTTTGAGCAATGTAAAATATCCATCCACATTCTCCTACAAGTGGTTGAAATCATATTTTTCTAATTTGTATTCTATAATACTAGAAACCCTCTTGCACTTGTAGTTTTCTTTCTTTTTTTTTGCAATTGGGGCAGTACCTAGTGAGCATAGCTTTAGCCTCTTCTTGTTTCTTATTTATATGCAGAGTGTCCAAATAACTAGCTAAATGGCTTATAATATCCTCCTTCAGGTTGGAAAGTGGGTTACTTAACTCCACTCTTGAAACCCCATAAGATGTCTTGTCAGTGATGGATGTTCTTTCTCCCCTTGATCTTTTGGTAAAGGTCCTAGAATATTTTTTGCAGATGCATAGATCTCTTTAAAGGGTAATTGAGACACATCCCCTTGCCCAATAAGATTGAGGGCATCCATGCAATCTTCATTAACTCATCTTAATAACACAAGATTCAATGATTCTTCTAAGAGCTTATTTTGTATGTTTTTCTTCAAGAAAAATTGAAACCTTTCTACATTTTCTTCCAATGGCTTATCCTCTTTCTAAGTCATTCTAAAGATATCATCTCTTATCCTTTCAACTAATTTGTAATAATCTTGGTATTTCTCCAAGACTTTTATTTTCATGGTGTCCCAATCTAGAACAACATCTTTGCCTAGTCCCATAAGCCATCTCAGGGTAACATCCTTTAGAGTGGTAAGGAATAGCTTGAGATTATGAGCATCACTTTTATAGTTATAGCTCATCTATAGGATATCAAACTCGAACAATAATATGTCTGGAACTTCAGTAACCAACCCATAGAAGATTGGTAATGTGGATGGAGGGATATTCTTTAGCATAGTAGCCCTTTCTTGGTTGGTAATTGGAAATTAAAAGGTCACATGTTTAGGTAGATCATCCACTGTTGCCAATAAATTAAGAAAGAAAAACCTAAATCATTCTAGTAAATATATTACACTTGTTGGAAAATCATAAAACTGTAGAACAGGTAAAGAAAGTAAAGTTATCTCTATGACTATGAGTACCTACAGTATAAGACTGTAGCTAACTATTATTTAGAAGTGAATGCTTGAAATTGATTGAACTATTAATTAAACTTGTTCTACACTTCGTAGTACAACAACTCTAACAATTACAATATAATTATTAAATAGAGATCGTTCATACATTCATCAATGATTGAAACACAAAGAACTTGTTTAACACAAACTGCAATTATAATGTAATAGCTAAAAACAAAATGAAATAATTGAAAAGAAAGGAGTAGATAGTTACCTTGAGTGGACCTTGCTCAAGCAGTTGTCTCCACTAATCTAAAACCAAATCTAACTCCTTAGATCCAACACAATCATGATAACTCAAATTCATTAATTGCAAAAATATAGAATATCACATAAGATTTTGCTCAAAGATTTTATTCATGAAATCATAATTGTATAATTGAATATACTCTACATAACAACTAAAAACTAAAAGAGTGTCTGATAACTACTAAAAATTGGTTAACTAGCTAACTTAAGACTCAACTAATGTTTTGTACATATAGGCGCGAGGGAGCTTATTCAAAATAGGACTATAAACTAAAACCTTTAATGACCACTCCCTAGATTTTAGGGGATGAAAAAGATTTAGTTAACTCTAAATGCAACTAGAAAAGAAGAAGAGTCCAAGTTGGGTTTGTTAGAGTAATTGGTTATTGACTTGGTTAATTAAACAATATTTGTTTAAATAATTAAAGTCCCTTTTACCTCTTTTTACACTTCAGCTAACATTAGGTGAATAGTAATTAATTATTTTATTAATTACTATTTTGCAAGCCTAGAGTTTCCTTTTTAAGGTTTTTTGGCCTATATATAGTTGCAATCTTCTCTTTTGTAACATGAACTCTTATTTTCATTGTGATGAATATTGAGCTCCACATCTTTTGAGAACTTCTTTGTTGCTTCTCTTTGCTTCTTCTTGTAACAGGTATTTTTTGCTTGCAGAGATCACTGGGCTCCTATGAAGTTGTATTTGCTCAACTTCTACATGGTATCAGAGCATCAGATCTGTAGCTACCTATTCTTGTTTTGAGAAGTTTTTCATTGGAAGCAGATCTGGAGTTTCTATATTCCTTGCAGAAAATTCAAAAAAATTAAAAAAAATGCAGGTTTTTTCCTTTTTTTTCTACGCTCCCAGTGAAGAGGGCGGCCGCCACCCACCCACCACCCGGCGGCCACCAGCCGCCGAGCTCCCAGTCGAGCTCCACTGGGCTATGTCCACCCGTCGCGTCGATCTTTGTTGCATCCGCCGAGCTCCCGTGACCCCGCCGAGCTCCCTGTCGTGCCGAGTCCGCTTCCGCGTCCACCACCAAGCTCCGCCGACCTGCTTCTGGTTCACTGTCGAGCTCGCTCCCGAGCTCCCCACCGAGCTCTGCATCCTCTGCCGAGTCCACCGACGAGTTCCTCCGGTGCTGCCCGCGACGGGCTTTCTGGTCTCAGTCGGCTTTGTTGACTCTGCGTCCCGGCCGCCGCCCACGCTGCCACCCTGTCGGCCGCTGCCCAGGTCTCCGCCGCCCTGTTGACTGCCACCCTATTGTTGGCCGCCGCCTGATCTCCACCACCCTATTGACTGCCGCCTTCATTGACCACCCTGCCGACCGCCGCCCTACTTTCCACCTCCCGGTCGTCGTGGTTTCCACTGAGCCCGTGCTCACGAGCTCCACCGAGCTCATCTGAGCTCAGCTCGCCGAGCTCGCCCCAGCCCGGCCGCCGGATCTGACGCCCAGCCCCTGGTCACCCAGTGGACCAGGGGTCTTTTTTTTAGCCCCTGAGGCCTCTGGAGGACCTTCTTGTGCATTTTCAGGAGCTTTCACAAAATCGGGTGTCAAATGGGCATACGATCTCCATTTTTTTCAAACGAGATACCGATGGAAAGCTACTTTCGGCACCGTTCTGATGGATCAGGTCTGATTTCCTGATTTTTCTATTTTGATGCTGTTTTCTTAGTCAAAGTTAGAACTTTTTTTTTGCACTCCCGGAGCCATATCTTTTGCATCCAGACTCCGTTTTTCGCAAACAAATAGGCGTTGGAAAGTCTCAGCCTACACTATTCAGCTATGTAATCCTTGTTCTTCAAATTTTATTCAGGTACATGCAAATTTGTTTGAATCTTTTTTTCTTATGCATTGCTTCCTCCTTCATTTGTACTAGGGTTTGGGTTTCTCTTTTGTGGGGGGTGTTTTTTCTCGCTTTCTGTCATTTATATCAGAAATCCAGAACACCAAAACTCTCAAAAACAATCAAACCCTTATGCATCTTCTGTCTATTCTGAAAGATCACATAATAATAAAAAACACCAGCAGGTACAGGTACAGGTACAGGTACAGTTATAGGTACAGGTGCAGGGTTTCATGGCAGACTCCTCAGTTGAGTTACTCACATCACACAACTATCACACCTAGAAGTCTTGTATGATGAGGCTTCTCAGGTCCCGAGGGTTGTGGTCTTGTCTAGATGAGGTTCAACCTCAGTTGCAGCATCCTTTTGAGATTCTCTAGCATAGGAACAAGATGGATGAAGCTATGGGTTTGCTATCTCTACATGTTTCAGACAGCCTTCTATTTCACCTTGATGCTTTGCTCACTCCTCGCGACATTTGGTTGAATTTTGAGACACTTTTTGGGACCATTAATGAGTTTCGAGCATTACAGATTGAGGCTGAGCTGACTTCACTATTACCTGAATCATTTCCCACCATTGAGGATTTTTTGACCCAATTCAAAACAATCCGCAATATTTTATAGGGTTGTGGCAAGAATAAGTCAGACACAGAGTGCATTTACTTGATCCTTTCGAAGCTTCGTGGTCCATTTCAGATATTTGCATCTTCATTCTATTCCACCATGGATGGTCTGGGTACTCATTTTACCATGCCTACCTTTGATGTGTTTTGTGAGCATTTGTCTCGTGAGCAGTCACACCTTTCTCAAATTGAAATGCTCTCAGGATCAAAGAACAAAGCATTGGTTGCTCAATCATCTAAGGAGAAACCAAAGCAGAAACTGAAGCCCAAGAAAGATTCAATAGGCCGTGAGCATTCCTCCAAACCACCTCCTAAGTCTGATTCCAAACCACCACTTAATTCGAAACAGGGAAAATCTTCGCAGTCTGGTGAGTCTTCCTCCAAGACTAAGAAGAAATCAACCGACACTTGCACCTTCTGTGGCAAGGAAGGACATCTAGTTTCCAGGTGTTGGAAATGATTAGAGGCTTTAGAGGAAGCCCTGCAGCAGCATAACATCTTCTCACCTCAGTCGTCTTCTCCTTCCACAGGGAAAGGTCATGCTCTCACTGCTCGCGCATCGACCTATGGGTTCACTTGGATTCTAGATTCTGGTGCTTCTCACCATATGACTCATACTCAGCAGTTGGTCACCTCTCTTGCCTCTTGTGGTACTTCATAGATTGCAGTGGGTGACTCTTCACAACTTTCTGTCTTGGGTTCAGGTTCTATCACCTTGGATGGGGGTACTCTGCAGGATGTTTTGATTGTTCCTGACATCTTGACGAACCTCTTGTCCATTTATCATATTTTCCATTCTAGCTCTGGTAAGACAGTTGAGTTCTCACCACATCATGTGGTTATTCGGGACCTCCATGACTATGATTTGATTGTGGCTACTGGGTATGTTGATACTGCATCTCATCTTTATAGATTTGATGGATTTGAGCCTTCTGCGGGTACAGGTTCATCTCTTATTTCACATGCAGATTTCGTGAGAAAGCTTTGGCATGAGCGTTTGGGCCATGTTAATTACCGATATCTTCAGTAGATGAGTACTTAGGCACTTGTTTTTGGTCTTCCCCTGATTTCCTGCACTGACGGTGTTTGTCATGGTTGTGTGCTTGGAAAGCATCACAGGGATCCCTTTCCGAAGGGAAGTGCCACTCATGCTTTGGCACCCTTGGAGTTGATTCATAGTGACCTCATGTCATTTCCCACTCCTTCTTTTTTTGGGGCCAAGTATGTACTCACATTCATTGATGACTTCTCCAGACGCACATGAGTGTACTTTCTTAAGTACAAGTCTAATGTCTTTGATTCCTTTTGAATCTTCAAGACATTTGTAGAGAAGCAGTCTGGCCTTTCTATTCGGCAGATACGTACAGATAATGGGGGGGAGTATGTGAATCAGGCTTTCAGAGATTTTTGCACTCAGCATGGTTTGCAGCATCAGTTTACTGTTCCCTACACCCCTCAGCAAAATGGTGTCGCTGAGTGAAAGAACAGGACTTTACGGGAGATGGCAAATTGTATGATTCAGTCCAGGTCCATGGATCCATCTTTTTGGGCTGAGGCAGTTAATTGTGCCAATTATATTCAAAATCAGATGCCTCACAAGGTGATTCGACATATGACTCCTGAGGAGGCTTGGTCTCATGACAAGCATGATGTTTCATCATTTCGTGTATTTGGTAGTGAGGCATGGGCCTTTATTCCTAATGCTCAGCGGAGAGCCATGGAGCGGAAGAGTCGACCCCTTATTTTAGTCAGCTACTATGAGGATGTTAAGGCATACAGGTTGTTTGATCCTGATTCCAGAGAGGTCTGGTTTCGACGGGATGTCCAGTTTGATGAGCGCCTTCCCACAGTGGATACCCTGTCTCCAGTGTCTCCTTCACTACCTCTTCCTCCCACCACCCCTCTTCAGGATTATGTTGAGGATGATTATGATGAGGATGCTGATGATCCCCCATCTCCACCTCCTCTTGCTCCACCTCAGATGCCCAAATGGGCTCGCTTTACTGTTGAGGTAGCAGGATCTTTGGCAGGTGATCCTTCAGACACTCGTTGCACCCGTTCTCATATTGTGGGTTCTAGTCTTTTGATTAATGCTCTTTCAAAGGATCCTCAAAAGTTTTCTGAGGCAACTAGTCACCCTGAGTGGGATAGTGCTATGGAGGAGGAGTATTCTTCTTTGATGAGAAATAGTGCTTGGGATCTTTGTCCTCTTCCTAAGGGCAGAAAGATGGTTCGGTGCAGATGGTTGTATCGCACCAAATATGCTACTGATGGTTCTATTGATAAGTACAAAGCACGTCTTGTTGCGAAGGGTTTCTCACAGGTTGAGGGTATTGATTACTCTGAGACATTTGCCCCTGTCGCCAAGATGAATTCTATTCGCTTTGTCCTATCCCTTGCAGCTTCTCAGGTCTGGTCCATTTATCAGATGGATGTGAAGAGTGCCTTCTTGCATAGTGACCTACAGGAGGAGATCTATATGGAGCAGCCTCAGGGCTTTGTTCAGGATGCTTCTTTGGTTTGCAAAATTTGATGTTCATTATATGGTCTCAAACAAGCCCCTCGGGCTTGGTATGAGAAGATGGACTCCTTTTTGCTCTCCACTGGTTTTACACGCTGTCATTCTGATCCTACAGTCTATATTCAGAATCTTGAGGGTGAGATCCTGATTCTTGTTCTATATGTTGATGATCTCCTCATCACAGGTAGTTCATCCTCTATGATTCAGCATGCTCAACGAGCTTTGATGGAGTAGTTTGAGATGACCGATCTTGGTCTTCTG
This sequence comes from Sequoia sempervirens, assembly GCA_007258455.2. NCBI lineage: Eukaryota > Viridiplantae > Streptophyta > Pinopsida > Cupressales > Cupressaceae > Sequoia > Sequoia sempervirens. The sequence goes on from VDFB02037262.1 coordinate 17,822, forward strand.
CACTATTTTCTTGGTCTTCAGGTGATTCAGTCCTCTGATGGGATCTCCATTTACCAGCAGAAGTATGCTCTTGATATGCTTCAGTGCTTTGGCATGCTTGATTGCAAGCCTGCCCCCACACCTTTTCAGTCAGGGGTTGTTTTGACTTCTACTTGCCCCACTCCTTCTGTAGATTCTACACTTTACAGGCAGTTGGTCGGTAGTTTGTTGTACCTGACTCACACTCATCCTGATCTTTCCTTTGCGGTTGGCCTTGTCTCTCGATTCTCCCATGATCCTCATGAGAGTCATTGGCAAGCTTCCAAACGTATTTTGCGGTATATTCAGGGCACCCTTTCTTATGGCATTCACTACACATCAGGGGATCCTCACATTGTTGGCTACACTGACTCAGATTGGGCTGGTGATGTCAATGATCAGAAGTCTACTTCTGGCTTTGTTTTCTGTCTTGGCTCGGGTCCTATCACATGGTCTTGCAAGAAGTAGACTGCTCATGCATTATCATCTACAGAGGCTGAGTACCGAGCTGCTGTGCTCGCTAGTCAGGAGATCTTATGGCTTCAACAGTTGATGACTGATTTTGGTTTTCCACCTAATAGTCCCACTATTCTTTGGTGTGACAATCAGAGTGCTATACACATTTCTTGCAACCCGGTGGAGCATCAGCGGACGAAGCACATTGAGCTTCATATGCATTTCATCCGACAGTTGATTCAGGAGGGTGTTCTCCTCTTGGAGTATATTACCACTGCCGACCAGGTTGCTGACATCTTCACGAAGCCTTTTGCCTCGCCGCACTATCTTCAATTGCGATCCATGCTTGGGGTGAAGGAAGTTGTCCTTGGGGGTCTCTATGAGGCTTTCCTTCCTTCATGTTTCTTTCAGCTTTTTCTTCTATCTCTTTTTGGAGAGGAGTTTTTTCCCACTGGGTTTTCTCCTTGTTCTCCATTTCATAGAGATTTCCTTGTACTTGGGTACCTGATCAGGCCATGTTGTCGGGACCCATTGTTTTTTGCTTTCAGTAGCTTCTTCTAGGTTTTAGCTTCTCCCTAAGTCTAGCTTAAGGGGGGGTGTTAGAGTAATTGGTTATTGACTTGGTTAATTAAACAGTATTTGTTTAAATAATTAAAGTCCCTTTTACCTCTTTTTACACTTAAGCTAACATTAGGTGAATAGTAATTAATTATTTTATTAATTACTATTTTGCAAGCCTAGAGTTTCCTTTTTAAGGTTTTTTGGCCTATATATAGTTGCAATCTTCTCTTTTGTAACATGAACTCTTATTTTCATTGTGATGAATATTGAGCTCCACATCTTTTGAGAACTTCTTTGTTGCTTCTCTTTGCTTCTTCTTGTAACAGGTATTTTTTGCTTGCAGAGATCACTGGGCTCCTATGAAGTTGTATTTGCTCAACTTCTACAGGGTTGTGACTCTGTTGTAATAGACTAGAACATGAATGCTCAAAATCAATTATATTATAATTTCAATCATAGTAGGGTTCTTCCTTATCTAGTGTCTTTATTGAACGTCATAATGACACACGATCTCCTTCATTAAATTTCTCCATGTTGTAGTCATCATGTTCAATTTATTCTGGTTCATCCCTTGTTTCATTGTCTAGGAACTCCTTTAGTTGTGGGCTACATCCTACAATTGTTGCAGGCTATAGTGCCTCCTCTATCTATAAGGGGTTAGTTCAAAAAACATGTATACAATACTAACAACCATTCATGACTAAGCATAGATATATAATCACAATTCATACATATTCACACATAAATCATGCATTAACCATCACATCATAATTATATTTCCATATACTTAAACTAGGTTCAAGGTTTGCATAATAGGTATCAAAGATAGCATAATGTATGAACATGTATAGGATAAATGTCTTGGTAATTTCTATAAGTATGTATAAAATATATAAAAAATAATTGTTATCTAGACTCATCAATAGGGAAACTATATGATTGAAGTGTCATATTCATCTCACACAAGTGCCTCAAGTGAACATACAATAGTAGGGGTGAAATTTTTTGGAGATAGGTCAATATACAAGAGCAAACCTTTTGTAGAGGGAAGAGAATTCTCCTCACAAAAGGATAGGCCAATACCATCATTAATGGCCTCCTCATTGCATGAACTGAAATGAAAAGATAAAGTTTACAGTTCACATGGTGATGCAAAACATGTTGAGCTTGTTTATTGATCCGCACAAGAAAGACCTTCCTCATGGACCTCAAATGAAAAGCTTTGAAGCTCAAGCATAATATCAAATTGAGAAATGGGAGAATCACTATCCTCTTATTTGTGAGACACTTAAGGTGAAGAACTTAATTCTTTAAATTTTCTCTCTATTTTTATTCCTTCTTGGAAACTACTACAACAAGATCAAACTCTTGGCATAAAATTGCCACCACATCCTCTATTGCCTCCTCACTATCATGCTTCCCATGAACATCCCCTTCTATGGATGAATATCTGACATCAAATATTGAACATAAAGCTTCTAATTCATCCCAAAATAGGTCCTCCACCTAAGAATTCCATACCTCAATAGATTGGGAAACTTCATCCACTATATCAGAGGCTAAACAAGTTTGTTGTTGCTACTCCAAAACCTTGGAGTTGTCTTCCTCCATCAAGCCAAAACCCAGGCTACTCAGAGGCTTTTGTTAATGTAGGTACAACTGAGCTCTCCTCCTTTTTTTTAATAAAATAAGGATGACATCAATTAAAGAGATGACTAATTACTCTATTGTACCAATTTTCTTTACCTGTTCAATGTCTTGCTACTGCAATTGGTCATCTTTATTTTTTTCTTATAGTAGGCCAGGACACTCATATTCTAGAACACATGAATGATATTTAACATTATCCTCTTCACCTTCAACCTAGTGCATCCTCCTCTTTTGTTCTTCTAACCAATTAAGATCCCAAATTATAGGTCCACCTTTGAAAAGTGAAATAGAAATGGGGGGAGAAAATTGATCAAAAAGGCATTGGAAATATTGTGGAAGCTCTAGAAGGGACTACTCAACATGAATAATAGGTTGATTCCCCTCAAGGATAGGCTCCTGTTAAAAATGGAGGTTCTCAAACCTTGGGATCTCTAGAAAAGAGGTCTTTTTGATGTCTTAGGAGGTTTAAACAAAGTTTCAAAAGACTGATTAGGATTCCTAAAACTCACAAACTTATTCTTATGTACCTCTTGCACAACAGGAAACTTTAGAACTACTAGAGGGCTAATGGAAGTTTCAAGAGGCTTGTTAGGGCTTCTAAAACTTACAAATTTATGTTTATGTACTTCCCCCTTAGCAAGTTTCTTTGGGACCATTGGAGGAGTATGCCTAAAACTAGGCACATAGGGGACTACTTGAGTTTTAGGCCTTATGCTAGATCAAGGGAAAGAGCAAGTTGATAGATCTTGCCTAGCAACAACTTGTCTTGTTGTACACTATTCTTCCTACCTTCTTTTTTCCTCCAACTATTGTTCATACCTCCATTGAACCTTTTTCTTTTGTCTTGGATAGTGAGTTTGATGGATAATCTCATCTTGTTGTGGGAAATAATCTTGTTTCCCTTGATAGGCTTGATTAGCCCACTCCTCCTACTATAAGTACAACTCTTGTTACTCTTTAACCTTAGTCAACCACCTATTGAGAACCCTCAATATGCATGTGAGTTCACTTATATTTATATTGTTGGAATTTTTGGGCTAAAAAGGTTGATTTGCAACATAATGAGTCTCCTAGGTTGTTGATAGGAATATGCAGGTGTCCAAGAAAATTGAGCATGGGTGGGTGGGTGGTAATAATTTGTAAAAGATTCAAAACCCACAATATTAAGGCTCTATTAAATGAATGGGGAGGCATAGCCAACCTGATATGGTTGATAGGGAAGAGAAAAGTTGGCAGTATCATGAAATGGGGGAGTGTACATATGGTTCCACTACAACTTGACATTTTGATGCATGGAGAAAAATAAGAAACACCTTTTGTTATTATTTAAAATTAGAGTAAAGGATTGATCAACCAAAGATCTTGGGTATATACCAGTAGAGTCACCCAAAATGAATTTACAAAGTTTCCAGGTGCTCTTAAAACTGTCTCATCAAGGCTAAATACTGAGCGACACACCAACTCCTTCAACCGAATGATCATAGGATCATTAAACTCGTTGCACTACTTGAACTAGTAGATTTGAGTAGATTCATCATGGTGCTTTTTATATTTTCCTCTTCAAGGAAAGATATTGAAAGACACACCAAATCCTTCAATAAAATGATTTAATCTTCAAGAACTAGTCCCACCGAGTGTGCCAAAAATTGGTGTCTCATAAAACTACACCCTACTGAACAAAGGCTCAATGTTCTAATGACACCATTAAAATGACCTCAAGGTGTAAGACCTTGCAAATTGAGGTCAAGTATCCAAAGAAGGTTGGCTTCCTCTTTTGATCAAAGTGTGAATGTGTTAGTCAAACCTAGCACATGAAATCCTACTACTACTCCACTCTCATAGTTCACAAGGGAAAAGGGTTGGAAGGAATGCATGAAAGAGAAATGGTAGGTGGTACATCAAGATAGAAATGTGTTTCTTATTTCTTCATAACAACATAATGCATCAAGTAAGTTTTACTCAATCATACAAGAGATAACAGTGATAAATGGTTGAATTTAATTTTAACATAAGACTCAGATGCAATCTTTACAATTGCAGAATGCAAAAATGTAGAAGCCTACCAAAGAAAAACCCTAGAGGAGCTAAAGGAAGAGCCACTCTTGAAATGAAAATAAAAATTTCCTTTATAAATCACTCATAGTGTGAGTGGCTTTGAACCAAACCCTAACCCTACTTGAGTTAGCAATCAACAAAATCTAATCAAGAAAGAGTGAAGAGATCTAGCCATGAAATTTGCATTGGAGATGAGCCTATATCACCCTGATGTGTACACCATACCTCTTCAATAAATGATGAAAGAAAAAATGTTTCTGAAATTCCCCATGAAGTCAATAATTCTAGGTATGGATATGTTAAAAGGGGACAATAATCGGCAATAAATGAGCATGGGCACCCATAGTCCCACCTACAATTATGAAGAGATGCATTATATTTTTCCCTTGAGCCCCAAAAATTAGACCAAGCCACAAACAAAGTAGCCCACGACATTAATGGTGTCATTGTGAGAAAACACGCCATTCCGTAGAATTGTCGATCCTTTAAGCCCGAAGGAATCCTTTATCTAAGAATTAAATAGATTGGATCCTTTATTAGAGCATCATTGTCAGAGGTTGGGAATCTATAATGTCCCTTTCCTTGAAATTTCTAAAAATAGGAATTTACTATTTGTAGTGAGTCAAGTTTCCAAAAATAGCGAGTCATATCTTGCAGCAAAACTGTGAAAGTTATTTCCTCAAGGTGAATTAATTAAGATAATTAGGGAGGTTAATTATCAAGGGTTTATGAAATATTTAATTGATCCAAGTTGGGTGTGGCTTTTTGGAAGAAAAATGGATTTTTATTGGCTTATGAAGTGGTGCAAGAAATGGAAATATTTTATTATTTCCCTTGGGTGCACTTTATTTTTTCCTTTACACTTGGCATGAGAGGATTCATGCACAAGAGGTTACATGATCTTTACAAACTTAGAGTTAGATAAACCGCATAAAATAGCATTCCTTTCCTTAGCATTATTTTCACAAGCCTTCTTTTTGGCTTGATCTCTTGGAGTACTTTCAGATATCTCATATCCATCCACAACTGACTGCCAAACCTTAAACCCTAGGGCCAACAAATATGCTTCTATCATTACTTTCCAAAATACATAATTGGATCCATCAAAGAGCAATGCCTTGTTTGAATTCAATCTTTCTCGATCCATAGAGTGTTCCATCTCAAATGTACCTTAAGCTATTAAGCTTCTTCAAAGGAATTTAGCTCAAATACCAATTGAAGGGCAGACAATCTATTGAGAGGGTGGTGAATTAGTAGATCAAATCTATTTTAAACTCTTTAATTCAACATGTATATCCAAACATGAAACATGAATCAAAATAGCTACTATCAATTAGACAATCATAGAAGCACATGTATCCACATAATGAACACTAGATATACATGGAAACATGGAATGGATGGCATAGGATGGACCTAAATTCAAATTATATGAAATGTGTAGTGGGTAGGTCCTAAATCAAACTTTTTGCCACCAAAATAACATGATATTGTGTGTTTCTAGATAGAAACCTTAACTTTGACCTATTTTAGCATCCCACACTATCTCCAAAGGTCACACACTTGAAGTCGCTGTCATACAGTTTTGAAACACCAATTGGTTAACTGACAAGCACAATGACCCTTTTGTCAGTTCAATATTTTGCATGTTGAACATAAATCCCAAAAAACTCTAAAATAAGATAGAACAAGTGTGGGAATACTTTCCTTTCAAACCAAAAACCAAAACTCACATCTAGGAGGGAAACAAAACATGAATGTGTTGCCAGAGAAATATCTCTACCCTTAGTAATTGACATCAAACATTTTGGATAAGACTTTTGGATTACTTTTTTCATTGTGAATAAATGCAAGCATAATAC
>VDFB02037263.1:0-24250 GCA_007258455.2 Sequoia sempervirens
AATATATAAATCATACATATTATCCTTATGCTAATATAAACACAAATAAAATAATGGATTATATTGAGCTCTATCAACTTTAATCACCTTGAATTCATGAACATATTTAACACACTAATCTATAATTGAAGGAACTAATATAAACTATTATATTCATGCCTACCAAGAAATATCCCATATCTATCCAATGATGGAATGATATGACATGGTACTACTAGCAATTGCACCTTGGTGTGCAATGGGTATGTCGAAGAGGTGTGGAATGTCAATTAGGTAAAATATTTGGGCTATTTTTGCATACATTTGTGTACTACATGAGGTGAATTGGTAGGACATTTATAAAAAGTTCTTTTTTTTTGTGAAAAAAAGGTCTTAATGGAGAAGTGATAGCTTTAAATCAACTATACATCTATTTATATAGATTGAAACACGAGTGGAACAAAACTTATAAATCGGAAAGATAATTAGGCTCCATTACCAATAGGTTCATGTTATGTTTGAAATAAGGAGAGAGGAAGATAGGGGGATGGATAGGGATAGAAAGAGGAATAGATGGAGGGAAGAGAGAGAGAGAAATGGGTAAGGAGATAGATATAGAGAGGAAGATAGAGATAGACATGAAGATGGAGGTCAAGAAGGAGAGGGAGAGATAGAGAGAGATAGAGAGGAGAGAGGGATGGATAGAGATGGAAGAGATAAATATATAGTGATGCAAGGGCATTCAAAAGCATTTAGAAATTGAGGCAGTTGACAGTGAAGTTCAGTTTAGCCAACGACTTGGCTAGCCCAATATATGGATGATTAGAGCTTGTGGATTAAAGGGTTTGTGGTTGCATGTACCTAGTTTAACCATGTTAAGTTTCAGAGATCCACATGAAGGATCGATCGAGTTATGAAGATCTGTGTGCTGACAATCGTTCAGTTATTCTAGTTGGTGTTCTTGAGGGAAGATGATGCAATTCCAGTAACTGGAGTTGTTGCGGATGTTTCGGTCGTGATTCATGAGCCTCATGGATGTTTCCAGATCCTGTGTTGTTGGTCCACATTGATTTGTGTGCCTGCGATTGGTGATTTTCTTTTGAGAGTTTATGTTTTTCCATGTTCTTGGTCGACAGGGTGTTGTAGCGCGTTGTGGATCTTCGAGGAGTAGTTCTTGAAGGTGTTTTCGTGATCGAGGATGTTGTTTTGGGTCCTGGCTTTGTTGTGGCCAACCTTGGTTGATTCACATTGTAATTTGTTATTGTTTGGGGCTGACCTATTTGAGTTGGCATGTTATCTTACTAGCCATTGTAATTGGGCCAACATGTTGAGAGTTAAATGATGCATAGATGATATAAATTGAGGAGAGAGGATTTGTTACGAGAGATAGAAGGAGGGAGATCAACAAGAAACTCGATAATATGAAGTATGAAGCACAGGGATGAAGTATTTTGATCTAGAAGAATCTCAAAGAAGAGTGATTGTGGAGCAGGAAAAGAAGTCGATGGAAAATTGTTGTTGTATGAACTATTTGTAATCCCTGGGTTGCGACCTAGAATCTATAAGCCCTTGAGGCATTTGTAATGTGTTTTGAGATTATGATATAATGTGGATGATCTTTGAAGGCTGGGTTTTTTTCCCTGTTGGGGTTTCCCCATGAGATATCTTGTGTCCGATGTTCTTGAATGTCTTTCATCTTTTTGTGGATTAGCTGTTAAATTTTGTTGCATATCTGTATGATCATGGAGTTGGTAATTTAGGCTACAAGGCTGGACTATCCTTAATTGGATTCTCCTACCTTGACTGCATCATATAGGGAGAGAATGAGTGAGGGAGAGATATAAAATAAAGATAGAGAGATGAAGTGATATATAGAGAGGTAGATAGAGTGAGTGATATCGGGGTGGAGAGAGATGGAGAGATAAGGAGTTAGAGATAGAGGGATAGATGGAAGAAGAAATATAGAGGGAAAGAGGGAGAAAGAAAAGATAGATATAAAGGTCTAGAAAGAGGGAGAGGGACAAAGAGATGGAGAGAGGTAAAAATGTCTAGAGATAGGGGAGAGAGGAAGATAGAGGTAGAGATGAAGATAGAGCAAGAGAGGAAGAATGCAAATAGATTGAGAGGTAGAGGGAGAGATAACAATAGAGAGATATAGGTAGATAGAGAGGGAGAGATAGAGAGATATAGAGGAAGAGGGAGAGGGAGAGGGATGTATATGGTGAGATAAAGTGATAGAGATATAAAAAGATATAGAGGGGGGGCGCCAAAGAGAGACAAAAAAATAGAGAGTAGAGATACACAAATAGAGATGGAGAGAGGGAGAGAGAAATAAGGGGAGATAAAGAGACGAAGAGATAGAGATATATGTGAAGAGAAAGAGAGAGATGGAGATATATGGGAAGAGAAAGGGAGAGAGGTAGAGATAGAGATATATGGGTAGAGGTAGGGATAGAGATGAGGGATCAAATAGGGAGATAAAGGTAGAGAAAGATATGGATAGAAAGAGATAGAGAGGAGAAAGAGGGAGAGAGATGGAGAGATATAGATAGAGGGAGACATAAATAAATAGAGAGGGATAGGAGTTTAAGCATATTTCTAGTAGAAAAATAAAATCTACACTAGAAAGCAATTCCTTCATAGTTCAATTGTTATTTTCACAAATGGTTACTGTTGTCACCTAGAAATGCACCCTGATGCCAAGTTGTCAAACTGAGCTTTCTAGAGACACAATGGGATCATTTCAAGGCTGTGTGTCACCTAAAACTGAATGAACCTCCGGAGAAGGCCAGCTTCCTTTGGGTATCACCTAAACTATTGCTTCTTTGAGAGGAAAGAAAGAAAATATGCATAAATTAGAGAACTACACTAGGGTGATACACCAGACTGATAAGAAATCATGAAATGAACACAAGAAGAACATACACTTGAAAGCCTAATTGCTATTCTCAGAGCAACTCTCTTCAGACTTAATGCCTTAGTCCTAACAGGTTTGGACTACATACACATCTCAGGAAGGAAAGATTAATTTCACAGCTCTAAGATATGAATACAAAATTATAAAACACAGTCAAAGACTTGCAAGTTCAAAAGAAAGATACAAAAATGAGAATCATACTAAAATGAACACAAACTTCCAAGGTAAACTCTGTGTTGTATTCAGGATTCCAGTTGAGTTACATAAAAAAATGCATTGATTGAGAAAGGATTGATTAAAAAAAATCACTAACTCCCTTGAACGGCTAATCCGAATCAAGCATAAAAAAGGAAAAAAATGCCCTTATATACGCATTCATACGCTGACCCCCTTTAGGGCATGGGCCAAAAATATCCTTACCGTGAAAAGATCTATCCTCGTGATCTTTATGAATTAATCGCGGTAAGCCCCGCGATGTCCCTCGTTGTTGGTGTCGATGTGAAGAACTTTCACTCCATCTCTCTACGCATCACATACGCAGTTTCCAGATGATCTCCTTACGCATGACCTCGCCGAGATCATTTTGTTTGCCCCCTGCTTCCTCTCCTCCGAGCTCTGATCTCCTTTGATTTCCGTGAGATATATCATCGTCGAGAGAGCCTGCTAACTCCATGAGACTATGCCGGCGATATAACCTTTCTATGGAGATCTTTGACAATCGCCAGAGATCACTGGCTGATTGTTTCGTGAGATCCCTCATTAATGAGACCACTTGATATTGGTAGGACAATAATTCTACAATCACCAAGCATCGATGAAAACTCATGTCGGGAAGACCCTCGCCGACATCTGTAGAAGTCATCCCGCCGGGCTCTTTTTCTTCTATCGGCCAGACATCCCTGTTTCGGGAAGAGGTTGTGCCGAAGGCACTTTAGCTTTGGCGAACACATATTTCGTTTTACTTCGGCAAGACACCCAACAGACTTCACCGGGGTTTGCGTCCCTCTTGTGTCACGTAGACATCACCGAAGCTCCTGTCTTTGGCTTTGTGGCCCTTCATCCTGCGGTTCTTTATCTTCGCAAGACATAATGGGTCAATATCCTTGTCAACCCTCAGGCTTGTCGCCACACCCGGCATTGCTCAAGACCTCTTGTAGGTTCCATTTTGTCCGCCTAAAGAGCCATCGTTGCATTTCTCGCAAGAGTCTTGGCCGAACCGCCTTTGTCTCTATGGAGGGTCCATCCCTCCTTCTACAGACTTGGGTTCGCCAAGACCTTCCGCCACTTTTATTTATCTTGGCCGGCTAATCTCATGCCGGTGAGACTTATGCCTAATCTTTTGCCCCGTCGTGATCCGCTTCGCTTCTGTATACATCTCCCACTCGCATGACATTCCGCTAAGCTATCTCCTTATGCCGATAAGACCCTTTGGTGCACAGTGGGGAAGAAATAACCTTTTCACTGTGACCCTTCACCGAAGTCTTACACTCCTGCCGAAGGGAACCTATGTGAAGTCGGTAAGACATTTGATGTTGGTGGGACATCCCGGTGAAGTCCCGTAGTTACATCGAGGATCATTGTTGTCGGTGAGACATCGAACCTTCGCCGGACTTCACCGGCGGCTCTAGGGCTCCCCGGCCCGTGGCCGGAGAGTCTCAATCAATGACGATTGAATGGCCTATCGCCAAGCGGAAATCCACGCCAAGAGGTCATGCCAACCATCTCGTTGTAGCTATAGGGCTCAGCAGCTCGTTTGGTATGATAGAGACTTTCAGGTCTCAAAATGACCGCATACAGATGGAATAATAATAAATCAAACAGTCAGTCAGCCAGACAGTAGGAGAGTCTTGCTGACTTTCTCCTTGGATGATTTTCATGCCAAATCTTCCCAGGGTGTCTTCTCCCATTGAGTTCCCTGTGACCTAGCAACAGATGTAGAGTCTTTGCCTTTGTGTGAAATTCCCACTGGCCTCTGAAGATCTAACATTTGATTATCTTGCCTGATTTAACTGTAGGTAAAATAGAGGCAACAATTTTGGTGACCTTTGCGGGATGTTTGCCTGCTAAACATGAGAATGAGTGACTAGGCTTATCCATTGGGCATGGAGTCGTTAGAAAACTCAGAGAACAATTAAAATGTCAGTCTTGCACATGGCCTCGACCTCATGAGATTTATAGGACATAACAGGTTTCCAAAACGGCAAGACATGGAAAACTTAAAAGAGAAATATATACTGTGCTGAAACAACACTTATGGAAAACATAAGGCCTAAACTATTATATACAATAGATAGACCTGTTATATTTGAAAACATGGCTTAAGGTGTATCCCATTGATTGGGATAGGAAGCACTTCACCTTCTGTTGTAGCTAGTTGATATGCATTGTGTTCTTTACAGCCTGTGATAATAAACGAACCAGTCCACATATTGTCGAACTTGGTGTGATGGCTTGGTCTGCTTTTCAGAACATCCCATTTGAGCACGAGGTCTCCTTCCTTAAAAAACTTTCTTGTAGCCTTCTTATCAAAAGTATTCTTGGTTTGGAGCTGATGATCCTCCAAAGTTTTCATTGCTCTATCCCTCGATTCTTCGAGCTCCATGAGCTCTGCATACCTTATAGACATTGGGTCCTGTCCCTCAAGCATCTCCAACTGGCGAACAATATCAAGAGCCGGAAGCTCCACTGATAGTGGCAATCTTGCCTCTTTGCCATAGACCAACATATATGGCGAGTTACCAACAGAGCTCTTAGGGGTCACTCTATTTGCCCAAATTGCATTCTTTAAACTACTGGGCCAGGTCCTTTGGTTGTCCTCTATGGTTCTTTTAATAATTCTGATGAGGTTCTTATTCGTGCTCTCAGCTAGGCCATTACCTTGAGGGTAATAATTTGAAGATGTGCTCAAATGAATGCCATGCTTAACGGCCTAGTCAGTTACCCTTAGACCCGTGAATGCAAGGGAGTTATCAAATATGATGGAGTCAGGCACTCCAAACCTGGTGACTATATCTTCATAGAAGTTCAACACTGAGGATTCTTTTGCTTCCCTTAATGCAACCGCTTCTGTCCACCTTGTAAAATAGTCAGTGGCTGTAAGTACCCATTTGTGACTAGAACTGGAAGGTGGATTTATTGGTCCAATAAAATCAATGCCCCATCTCATGAAGGGCTGCTCTACTTGAATTGGATGCAGGGGCATAGCAGGAAACTTTTCCTTTCCCGTAAATAGAGCACATTTGATGCATTTCCTTGACCAGGCATACGCATCCTTGAAAAAGTTGGGCTAGTAGTAACCAACTCTCATGACCTTCCAGGCAGTAGTTCTGGGAGCAAAGTGACCTCCTGCAGCTTCGTCATGAGACTCATGAAGCACCTTTTCAATTTGGTCACTGTGAATGCATCTTAACAGGACACCATTCAGATCCTTTTTAAAAAGAAAATTGTCCATTAACACATATGGTATGGACTGCAGTCTAAAGTATCTTCTTTTGGCTCTGCATTCAGACCAGGACACCATTCAGATCCTTTTTAAAAAGAAAATTGTCCATTAACACATATGGTATGGACTGCAGTCTAAAGTATCTTCTTTTGGCTCTGTTCAGACCTAATGGGCATGGCCAGTTTGTAGAAATTGGGTCATATCTTGGACCCAATTAGTTATCCCCATGGGCACATCATCTTGAGCATTCTGAGGCTCATTTGTATTGGCAAGCACAACATCCTTTTCTAGTTTACTTTCACTGCTTGACCCTGAAGCAAGCTGTTCACAAAGACCTTTACCTCTAACTAGTTTGGTGATGCTAATATCTACATCGTACTCCATGACCTTAGTGATCCACCCTGCTCTTTTTTCATTCAGATCCTTATTCAACATAAATTCTTTCACACTTGAGTGTGCAACCAGAATATGAACCTTATTTTTTGAAAGCAAAGGTTTAAATTTCTTCAGACTTCTAATCACAGAGAGAACGTGCTTTTCAACAAATGTATACCTTTCCTTGTAATCATCAAGTATTTGACTAAAGAAAGCTATGGGTTGCTCCAATTGTCACTATTCTTCTGAACCAACATAGCAGAGATTGCACCACTACTACCAAAAGCATATAAAAGGAAGTCTTTAGAGAAGTCTGGGTTTACCAATGTCGGAGCAGATGCTAATGCCTCCTTAATTTCTCCAAAACTGTGCTTTGCCTCCTTTGTCCAATTGAAGACTGCATTTTTCTTTAACATGGTTGTTAGAGGTTGTAGTAGGTTTGCCACGTCTGGAATGAACCTTCTCAAAAAGTTGATCTGTCCCAGAAAGCTCTATAGGCCCTTCTTGTGATTAGGCAGCGGCAACTCAAGTATGGCCCTGACTCTTTCAGGGTCAATAGTGATTCCCTGCTTTGACACTATGTGTCCTAACAGTTTCCCTTCGTGGACAACAAAGATACTCTTCTTTGGATTGAGGGATATACCAAACTCTGCATTTTTCAAACACTTGCCTAAGATGTAACAGATGTTCATCAACATTCTTAGAATAAACTATAATGTCATCTAGGTAAATCAGTATAATCTTGTTGATCAAACTTTGAAACGCCGTGTCCATGGCTCTCTGAAACGTGGCACCAACATTGGACAAACCAAAAGGCATCCTTTTGTATGCCATGGTGCCCCATTTAGTGGTAAAAGCAGTCTTAAATTGATCTTCCTCTTTAACCAGCACCTGGTTATATCTTGAAAAACCATCTAGTAGGCAAAATATTTCAGAACCAACAACCTCTTGCAAGATTCGTCCCATGGAGGGCAGTGGGTAGTGGTCTTTTAGAGAGGATCGGTTAAGATCCCTAAAGTCTACATAGAGCCTTATCTCACCACTTTTCTTTCTAACCGGTACAAGATTAGAAACCCATGAAGTGTGCTTGATAGGGAAGACAATACCCCCCTCAACTAATTTAGTCAGCTCCTTAATCATTAGGGGCTCAAGTTTAGGATTCAAGGGCCTTTGTTTCTGCCTTACTGGCTTGGCGTTAGGTTCTAATTCAATTGTATGCCGAGCAATATGGGGATCAAATCCTTTCAAATATGAATACTCCCAAGCAAAGACGTCATGAAACTCTTGGCACAAAGCAACAAAAGCTTGTCTACCTTCAGGTGAACAAAGTTTGCCTATCCTAAGAAGTTTACCTTTGAAAATCTCCAACTCCTCATAGTGTTATTCTTTGATTTGCAAGCTAGCTCTACCCTTTTTAAGCTGATCATCGGTACTAAAAATTGACTCTAAGGTAACAAGGCCTTTGGGTAATTTGTTTGTTTTCAATTGTATGACCTGATCACCATATTGCTGCTTGAGCTTTGCTTGATTCACCATGGAGAACTGATCTTCCTCAAGCAAGAAGGAAAGGATCTGCTCATCACTGTCAAAGACTTGCCAGTGAATGTTGTTGTCAGGAATTGAGGGTCTGACTACAACCTTCACATACTGTTGCACCTTCTCTTTTCTAATGTCACTTGGAATATCAAACTGTGCTCCAATGGCTGCAAGCCTATCAGCATGCTTGTTCTGATTTCTCGGGATAGACACCAAATTAAAGGCATCAAATTCTTCAAGCATGTTCCACACTCTATTTCTATAAGACTTTAATGTGTCATTTTTAGCAACATTCAGGCACCTTACTTGGTTAACAATTAATTCGCTATCCCCACGGACTTTCAAGCGGGTTATTCCTCTCTTTCTTGCCCACTCGAGACCTTGAACAAGGCCTTCATACTCAACAGTGTTGTTGGAGCATGCAAAAGCAAAACAAAAAGCAACATAGTATTTATCACCTTGCGGAGATACAAGCATTACACCTCCTCCAGCGCCATTTTTACTTCTGGAACCATCAAAACACATCTCCCAAAGTCCATTTAGTGGTTGCAACAACTGATCTGCATCCTTCTCCAAGTTCAGAATCTTTGTGTCAGGCTCAAGAATGACATAGTTGCCCATACCAACATCTTGAATGAGGTCCTCAGGATTGTCCAACACGTTCTCAACTGCCCATTCATGCAGCAACACGTCAGGAACAACTTCCGATTGGAGTTCTTGAGCATCAGCTAGTTCATTATCAGAAAGAATGACACAATTTGTGTCTGCAGCAGTAGGAACAACATTAAGGGGACTTGGGTTATATGGCTCAATGTGATCTTTAGCCAATCTCTCATATTTAATGGTAACCTTGGTTCCATCTCTTGTTCTAAATAACATATGTGACCAATCAGCTGATACATAACCACCTATCTTAGCTGTAAAGTCTCTAGATAAACACAAGGAAAAGAAGGGTGGAAGGTCTATGACACATATGTCTTGGGGAACTGAAAAATTTGGACAAGCATGGAGGGTGAGATTTAAATCCTTGATAATACCCAAAGTATTAACCGAAGTACCATCCAATTGGATCACTCCCTTCTCTAAGGGCTGGTATCTTAGTCCAAGTTTGTCAGCAATCTGTTTTGGCATGACGGAGCTGCTAGCTCCACTATCTACCATACAGTTATGGACTAATTTATCACCAATAATTACTGACACATAGAAAGGAGGTGGTTTAACTTGTTTTTCAGTCCCTATGCAAGGCTGCTGATCATTTGCCTGAGCATTATTTGTCAAAACAGCCCTATCTTGACCTATTGGGGACTCAGATTGATCAAACATCTTCAAACCTGACAAGGTTGATTGTAACATATCCTTTTGACCTGGGATGGCTAGTGAGTCCCACATAGACATTGTCACATTTGTCTTTTTCATACTGTCAAGAATATTAAAAGGTACAACTGGGTTTACTTTATTGTGTACCTTTACGCCAGTGTGATCAGCTTGTAAGCGTGGCTGCTCTTTAACTAGGAGTTGCTGATTTCCTTGTGAACCATGAATTGCTTGAGAGGTAGATGGCTCCACAGCTGCGGTCTTTCCTTTGTCAGCCACTTGACCAAGCTCAAAAGCCCTTTTCTTTGCCTTGGTGTTAGCTGCAACTGGAGAACTATCTTCATTCAGCCCACAGAACTCTTGACCTTGCCAATTAAGTAGGGTGGCATCATTACTAAGCTGATCCCGGTGTTGTGAAGTTGGATCATTAAGTGTCTGCTGCTATGAACTCGAAGTATTCTACACCATCAGCGCCTGATTGATGAGTCCATTTGAACAAGTAGCCTGATTGTGGGCTTGGTTACAAGGGTAACACCACTCATAGTCTGCTGCTAAGTTGTTTTGGATAGGAACTAGCTCCTTGGTTGCACTAACAGGGGCTGGAGCATAGGCCTAAAAAGGTCTTGTGTTCACATTTTGTCTTGAGCCCTAATAATTGCCCTGATACTACTATCTATTTCCCTGGAATTGTTGTTGTTGACCTTGAAAAGGCTGACTTGAGGCCTGATTTTGCTGTTGATAAGGCCTAGAATAGGACTATTGCTTTTCTAAGTTCACCAACTTGTTGCCAAAAGTTTGTAAAAGACTTTTGATCTCTTGTAACTCATTTGATGAGCCTAAAGCCGTATTTTCTTGTGCTACAACAGCTGGAACAGATGGTAAAGGTGAAAAAGGAGGTATCTGCAAAGGAATATTTGCATGAATCTTTGGGAATATAGGCATTGGTGGCCTAGGAGCAAGTTTACCAGCTTGTATTAAGCTGTTTTCAGCTCTGATAGCTATTTCAAAGGCATCTGGTAAGGACACTCCTCCCATTGATTGTATCATGACAGCTATGTCGTTATTAAGAGCCCTTAAAAAATATAGGAATGCATACTCTAGAGGTGGCCTCACCATTGCAGGGATTCTATCCCAAGTTCTTTGGAATTTGAAGTTGAAGTCGTTCATCTGCTCTTGCAGAGCCCTCTTAATTGTAGTCAGCTGCTCCAATAGAGACAAGTTGTCAGACCTGTCTTGGAACTCCTTATGCAACTTGTCTCCAAACTCGTCCCATGTAGCAATTGAACTAACAGGTAGGCTCCTATACCACTGTACAACTCTCCCTTTTAGTGAAGCAGCAAGCAATCTTATTGCAACATCCTCTTGAGTTATGTGATGGACTCCACATAATGAAGCCGCATCTCTCATATGTTCAATTGGGGTAGTCTGGTCTTCTCCCGTGAAAGTTGGCAGACTCTTCAGGGCTGTCATTGGGATGTCATTATGCTGTGTCAAATTCAAGGGGCTGCCTCCATCAAAAGTAACGAAGGGTTGATTCCTTGGGGTGGCCATTGGATGTATCTGAGGTTGGTGTACCGGTATTCTAGATGAAGCTAAGGATGAGATAACAATGTGTGATCTCACAGATGGAGGAGTGGATTGAGTTCTTCTAGAATAGATAACTGTTGCTCCTCTTTTTTCTGTTGCTCTTCCTTTTCTTCTCGGTGGTGACAACTGCAAATATTCAAAGGGACCTGAGCTGCCTCTAGTTTGAACTTTTCTCATAAACTGAAGAAGGCGTTGATTTCTGGAGTTCTTCCTCTTTATGGAGTCGCCAAGAATGCAAAAATGATTATATAAGATTTGTAATTCATTGGCTGCATACCAAACCAGCAGTTTAATGGAATTTTTGTCCCACCGGGCGTGCCAGAAACTGTTGTCACCTAGAAATGCACCCTGATGCCAAGTTGTCAAACTGAGCTTTCTAGAGACACAATGGGATCATTTCAAGGCTGTGGGTCACCTAAAACTGAAATGAACCTCCGGAGAAGGCCGACTTCCTTTGGGTATCACCTAAACTATTGCTTCTTTGAGAGGAAAGAAGGAAAATATGCATAAATTAGAGAACTACACTAGGGTGATACACCAGACTGATAAGAAATCATGAAATGAACACATGAAGAACATACACTTGAAAGCCTAATTGCTATTCTCAGAGCAACTCTCTTTAGACTTAATGCCTTAGTCCTAACAGGTTTGGACTACATACACATCTCAGGAAGGAAAGATTAATTTCACAGCTCTAAGATATGAATACAAAATTATAAAACACAGTCAAAGACTTGCAAGTTCAAAAGAAAGATACAAAAATGAGAATCATACTAAAATGAACACAAACTTCCAAGGTAAACTCTGTGTTGTATTTAGGATTCCAGTTGAGTTAGAGAAAAAACATGCATTGATTGAGAAAGGATTGATTAAAAAAAATCACTAACTCCCTTGAATGCATAATCCGAACTGTTTACAAAAAGGCAAAAAAAATGCCTTATATACAGACTATACGTCGGCCCCTTAGAGCATACAAAAATATCCCAGTTCAGGAAAAGATCTATCTCAGATCTTTTTATGAATTAATTGCAGAAGCCTGCGTGTCCCTGTTGTTGGTGTCGGTGTGAAGAACCACTCTTGGAGAAGCCTTCTCCTGATCTTTCGTAGCATTAATTCTTCTGATCCATCGTGTCCAGCTACCGAGTCCCCTGTTGAAGAGCCGCATTGAATGCCCCCCGAGCTCAGAACAAATATATGTTGTATTCATGTTGCATTCGTCTTGCGTTGGCATTCCACGTTATGATCAGACTGCCATGGCTTGCCTTAGATCCCTTTGGTTAGTCGAGCACCTTCCACGCAGGCCCTGTAGCTGGTCAAAAATCCCTTTGAACATAATTGCATCTCGGTAAGACACTGAAAGTGTCTTGCCGATGCGATCAAGTGTCTCTGCAGCTCTAGAAGTCATGTTGATACTGCCAAAACCATCGGCAAGACAAACAAATTCGGTTAGAAGTCCCAGCGAGCACCATTGAGTCACACCGATATCCTTTTCATTTGGTACATCCATTGTTGTCGGCCAAAGATTATATGTTCAGGAAGACCTCCTAACGAGCCCTCCATCTCTCGGCGAACACATACGCAGTCGGTATGACTCTTGGCGATGACCTCTCGTCGAGCTCATTTTGTTTTCCCCCCTTGAGCTCACTCCTCTCCTCCGGGCTCGAGCTCCTTTGGTTTTCGGTGAGACATGTATCAATGTCAGAGAGAGCTCATGTAGACCCCATGAGACTATGCCGAAGTATATAACCTTCGGCGAGACTCCAGACAGTCGCCAAGAGATCAGCTGGTTGACGAGTCACGTGGAGATCCCTCTTTGTCGCTAAGACCATGTGATATCGGTAGGACATTACTCCGACAATCAGTCGCTATATCGATGAAACTCATGTCAGGAAGACCCTCGCCGACGTCTGTAGAAGTCGTCCCGCTGGGCTCTTTTTCTTCTATTGGCCAGACATCCCTATTTTGGGAAGAGGTTGTGCCGAAGGCACTTTAGCTTTGGCGAACACATATTTTGTTTTACTTCGGAAAGACACCCAACGAGACCCCCTACTGTCGGCATGTCCTCTTGTGTCGCCGAGACATCACTGCGAAAGCCTCAAGCCTTTGCGAGGCCCTTCTTCTATCCTCGGTGGTTCCTTTATCTTTTGACAAGACATACGCCGAAGTCAATATCCTTGCCAAACCCTGTGCTTGTCGCCAAGACCTCTTGTAGACCCCTTTTGTCTGCCCGAAGAGCCATCGTTGTGTTTTCGGCAAGAGTCCTGCCGAACTGCTCTTGTCTTCGTGAGGGTCCATCCTCCTTTCGGCGAGACTTAAGTCTTCGCTAAGACCTCTGGGCGACTTTATTTATCTTTGCCGAAGACCTCTATGTTCGGTGAGACTCATGCCGAATCTTTTTGCCCTTCGCCGAGCTCTGCTTCGTTTCGGGGAGACATCTCCACTTCGGTATGACATTTTGGCGAAGCTATCTCCTTATGCCGATAGGACCCTTCGGTGCACGGTGGGGAAGACATAACCTTTTTGCTGTGACCCTTCACCGAAGCCTTACACTCCTGCCGAAGGGAACCTGTGTGAAGTCGGTAAGACATTTGATGTCGGCGGGACATTCCGGCGAAGTCCCATCGTTACACCGAGGATCACTGTTGTCGGCGAGACATCGAACCTTCGCTGGGACTTCTCACCGAGCACTGTAGGTCTCCCCGAAGCCCGTGGTCGCCGAGAGTCTCGCCGAATGACAATTGAATGGCCTATCGGCCAAGGAAATCCACGCGGTAAGAGGTCAGCAGGCTCGTTCGACATGACAGAGACTAGGTCTCAGTGACCTGCTCAGGATGGAATAAATCAAACAGTCAGTCGGTCAGACAGTAGGAGAGTCTTGCCGAATTTCTCCTTGGATGATTTTCATGCCGAATCTTCCCAGGGTGTCTTCTCCCACTGAGTTCCCCGTGACCTAGCAACAGATGTAGAGTCTTTGCCCTTGTGTGAATGTCCCACTGGCCTCTGAAGATCTAACATTTGATTATCTCGCCTGATTTAACTGTAGGTAAAATAGAGGCAACAGTTACCCAACTTGAACTAAACTATCTTCACCCAAAAACTATAGGAGAAGAGTAAGTAGTCGTGCCCAAACAAGTGAGACAAACATGGTCTTGTTAAATAGATAAAAAAGTAAAAATACATTACAATTTCTCAAATGATAAAAATACAAAGAAGCTCCAACCATACTAAGAATTTTTGAATAGTTTTAAAGTTGCAGATTTATTTTAGGTACGAGAACCCAACATATGCTCCTTCTAAATGTGATTAATATTTTCTTTGTATTCAAAGATGATTATACGCAAATAGTCAATCACATAAATATAAGTGTCTTTAATCACACTAGACATGAAAAGTGAAGTTTCAAGACATTGAAATGATAAATGAAAATAGATAGAAAATGTATCAAAACCTAATTTGACACATAACTATTTCATGTTCAATAAATAAATGTTATAAAACATTATCTTGAAAGACACAACCAAATAAAAATTATTATGAACATACAAATATCACCCTTAAATAGTTTGTATGATATCTATAATTTATTTTTTTGTTACTACAAGGGTGTCCCCGCGACCCAGCCCAGCGGCCCGTATCTTGGGTACTTAGGGTGAGCTAGGGCGAGACTCTAGTCCCCTACGGGTGAGATTCTGCCGCCCGCAAGAAGTCCCACCTCTTAAATCCAGGAGTGGAGTTGAACTCAAGACCAATGGGGAGCAAACCCACTACCCAAGCCAAGTCAACTACCCGTTCGAGCTTATGATATCTATAATTATTTACAAATTTAACTTTAACTAAAATAAATATAATAAATAATATAATATAATATACATAAAGATATCACATAATATAATATGTAATAATAATAATTAACTATAATACTTTTGTTGTATATTTAATATTTTAAAAGAATATAATGTATAATAATAGTATGATTTATATATATAATATTATATAATAATAAATATAATTATATTATACATGATTTAATTTGTATTATATTTGTATATTAATTTAATTTATATTGTATAAAATATATTCATTATTAATTATAATAATTTTAGATTTTTATTTAATTATTTTTATTATAGAATATTGTAAACAATAATAATATAATGTATAAATATAATAATAAGTATGATTTAATCATGTGATAAGATATAGTTTATTAATTATAATAATTTCAAATTTATATTTAACAGTTATAATTATAGAATATAATAATAATTATATAATGTATTTATATAATAATAAGTATGATTCTATTATATATAATTTAAATTGTCTTGTATACAATATATATTGTATATAAATTAGATATTATATTATGTTTCTATTGAATGATTTCTAATTTAAAATATAATATGTAATAATATTATTTCAAAAATAATTTGAAATAAGAATTCTTTATAAAAGTAAAAGGTTTTAATAAATTTGGTAATTTGCCACGTCTTTACAATTAGCTATATCATTGTGTAGAGGGGTGATAATCTCTAAAGTTGATTCAAAGAGTGTTCCTGAATGGTGAAACTAAGCCAATCTAAACTAAACTAAGATCTTCAATATCACTACTTAAAACCAAAGAAAATGAGAATAAAAATAATACAACATTTGAAATTTGTATATCTCTAAAAGAGGGAGTGAATGAATTATCTTCACACTTGTGCCCATCACCACAAAAAGCATGCATAAAATTGTTTCTAGAGACTAAAAATACTAATGCTTAAGTGACATCGCATGTTTTAGAAGACACTCAACATCTTCCACCACCATTTATTATGGGCAGTTTTTACTTTTGCTATCTTTTCTATAAAATTTTCTTAATATCTTGGACTGACAGATGTAAATATGTCTAAAAAAGAATTTACACGCAGTTGTATAGTAATAAAAAAGGCTTTCATTATTAAGAAAACATTCATACCCTGTTCATATGCTCCTATTTTGGCACATGCATGGAGAATGTTGGCAAAAGTTGTGGTACCCTGTTCCAATGCTCCTATTTTGGCACATGCATGGAGAATGTTGGCAAAAGTTGTGGATTCTGGCTTTACACCTGCCAATTGCATTTGCTTGAAAGTTTCTAAAGCTTTTTAAAAATTCGCATATCCTACAATTATTGCATTCAATGAGATAACCTCTCTTCTAGGCATTTTGTCAGTTCATTTTGTATGATATCTAATCTCTTCATGGTGTGATGGATTGTATATATTCCGATCTAGTATTCCTTGCTTTAATTGTGATCATAATTGAGCATTTGATGTTTGTGCATGATAACATATCCGACATTCATGCGTTTTCTTAGCTTTTCGGCTAGCCTGGCTTAATTTATGATTTTAGTGACAAATATATAACAACTACAATGTTCCTTGTGACAGAAATTGTAGAAATACTAAATATTGCTACAAAAATTGTAGAGATACATTAATATGTAGCATATTTCATGTATTAATCCTCCAATTTTTTCATTAATAGAGAGATTGGTGGGGTTACTGAGCAGCATATTGTAGGAAATGTATAATACCATTCTTTTTCCTTAGGAGCTCGATAGTGCCTAGTTGAGATCACCAATGTGTGATCTTGATCTTCAGTAGTGCTGAGTAAATGCTTCAAACGCTTCAAAATTATGGTCCTGTGAGCAAATATTATTATATTTTAATAGACTTAACAGATTAATAGTCTTATTCATCGTTTAATTATAATTCATAAAGTGGTATCAGGTGGGTTCTATTCTCGGAGAATGGTTTATCAGTTGTTTTCACAAGCCTAGTTTCTTCCCTCCTCCTTCAGATGGTGGAATGGAATGAAATGGCCAGTAATGGCTGAAGTTTCAGAGATGGTTGCATTCAGGCAAGCATTTGTTGACCTTCTTATTCATTGTAAGTATCAAATAATTTGTACAAACTAAATTAAATTACGTATCAAATCAAACAAAAAAATTAAATATAATAGAATATTTATAAGGGACCATCTCCTGAATGTTAGACAATGTATTGGTGTTTGTTTCATTCAGGTTGTGCCACTTGAAATTCACAATTGCAGATAAAATGAGGAAATCTTTACGCAGCTTGCAGGAGCAGGGATACCTTTACTACAACAGGTATGTTTATATACAAATCAGAACCCTAATATTTTGTCAGAAAAATCTATGAAATTGTTTTAGATCGATTTACCACGGTTGAGTTTTTAAAGTATGGTGCCGATTTTTTCTAAAGGGATATTGTTACCTAGAATCCAATGTCTACTCTCTGAAAAATGAATAATCAAAGTGATGATTTTACAATTCCACTGCTTATATTAAAGGAAGAAGATGAAGATTATCGTGTAGATTGACCTGCAGGCTTACCTCTGCGTTACTCATTCCAAGAATTAGAGGATTCGGTTCAGTTTATGAAGGTGTTTTGTCTGATAGCTCAAAGATAGCTGTGAAGCGCCTTGACAGAGCAGGACAAGGGCAAAAGGAATTCCGGGCACAAGTGGAAACTGTAGGGAAAATTGATCATCTTAATTTGGTAAGACTGAAGGGCTTTTGTGCAAAAAAGAGCCGCCATCAGATGCTTGTGTATACTCCATGGCTAAGGTCTACATCATATTCCAGAGAATATCTTAGTATTAGTACACTAGGTCAAACAATACTTCGCCATTATCATCGAGTCTCGTCGCTAAGACCAAAAATCCTAAGATTAAAAAACAAAGCAAACACTCTGCATAGCATTTCGAGGTAGCTGCATGTCACATTTCAAAAAGTATTCTAGGGGAAACGTACCAGTAGTCGTGAGGGCTAACTTCACTTATCTCTAGAGAGTGGAAAATAGATTCGATTTCTTCGATTTTTTTTTGGGCTTGTTCGAAAGCGAGTTATTAGCTTAAAAAGAAAAAATTGGCTTGTGGATAGTTAAAACGCATCTTCTTGAACCCGTAAAGCAAAAGGTTGTCAAAGAGGGTGTTTTTAAACCTCCGTCCCCTACATCTTTACCACTTCGCCACTACCCGTTCATTGGACAACCGATAAAAACTTAAAAAAATTCAAAGTGTTTTCAATGTGTTTTCATTGAAAATAGATATGTACCAATAGTTTTTTAATTTTTTTGGTCAACTACACATTCAGTAGTGAACATATATTGGTGTAATTTGTAAATTTTTATTGGCATAATTAAAACAATGTAATGACTAAAATATAAATGGTTATTGGGGGGTCTGGTAAGCATGGAGTAAACAACAATTGGATCATGGACAACAATTGGCACATTTCCCCTACCATTTAATACTCAATCTGTTGTGAACAACGCCAGGCCACACTTATTACAAAATTCAGTGCACCCACGTAAGGAAATGCAGAAACATGCAAACATCCAAAAAATAAAATTAATAGCTTACCTACAACTTCATAGGGGAAGGAACCCACTTTGAGGAAAATGAGATTAGAAGAAAGTAGGCCCAAATTATAAAATTAGATTTCTCCAATTTTACTATTTAAAAAATCAAAGTCACATCGATTGATCCATGGTGTTCACAATGGACATAAGTCGATTAGACTGCCACTACGCAACTTTACCATACTATTGTAAACGAGATAAAAGACCAGTAGCGATCAGAAACTTCCGAGATAAAAAAAAAAAAAGCGGTAGAAAAAAATAATGGCCACGATCATTTTGATTGTCTCCTTGAAGGTAATGGACCATTGATTGCACATTTTAGATTGGGCAACTTCATATTGGATACGCCTTTGGCGTAAAAAATCTCCTTAGGACTAACTTTTTAAGATGAAATGATGCAAACCATGGTCTTAATCAAAATAACATTATTCATTTTCACCATAAGACATGAATGTACATAAGATTTAGTGCATATACGATGATTGAACAAAAAATTAAGTGTATATATTGAACTAACACACATGATCAATGGAAATTCAACTAGATGAATAAATGTGGATATGGATAGATACAAATAATGGATCAAATAATATTCTTTTATGATCTTATTGTCAAAAAGTGTAATCAAATGGATACGCATGAGGAAATGTATCTTTATGATGTACCATGTACCCACAACAATATTTGTACATGGAATATATTGATATTATTAGCATGTTGAGGAAATGAATTATTATACAATTTAAAATTATAATTATGGGGATCAATTGAAGAATTGCCCCTATCACGATATCTTCTATAGGACTCATATGGTTATCTATCAAATTTTGCATACATTATGTTTTAAGGACATGCACTGTTGATCATGGTGGTCATTAACCCTCTAGAAGTTTCAAAATGCACTCTCATTAATGCACTCTCATTATAACTCTTAGGTAGCCCTCTAGTTGAATATAATTGACTAATAGTGTGAAGAATAATCAAACTAGAGCTCAATAAAATACACTTAAGCACATAAGAGAAAATAAAACTCAATTTAAAAAATATTCAAATATATACTAACTTGGATAATTGGAAATAGTCCTTTGATAAAAAAGACTTTGTAGATCATCATTGGGGAAGTTGATGGTGTGACTTAGCACATAAGGACTAGAATAGATAATAACATTATCACGTATACACCTACTATATCCTTGGGTGTACTCAAATATATATGATATCTAGTAGTCTTTAATCCCATAATAATTTTTAAATGCTCTGGTAAATTGGAAAATAAATGAATCGATCCATGAGGCAAAGAGAAAAGAGACTCAATAGCATAATCATTTAAAATACATGGAAATAGCTTAGCCAAAAACCTTATCTCCATAGACATAATCTAAAAAGCAACATTAAAGGATCTCAAATGTGTATTAGGGCCACCTTTTCCATTGTATGTTTCAAAACAAGGTGCTACAAACTCATTAGATAAAGGATGTTCAATAATATCAAATATGAATGGCGTATATTTTTCCTCAAATAAATTATTAGGGGCTTTCTCCCTACGTGTGTTATCTAATTTTTACTCCATATTATCTATCTTTGGCATACACACATCTAGAGGTAGGAATGGTAATAGTAGGAACAAGAGACATAAAAAATGGGGTGTGAGTAGGTTGAAAGGAATAATGATGATACAACATAAGCATAGTTGTGATGGGGGTAAAATATGGTATAGATAAGGCATGGATGAAGGGAAGGAATAAGGAAAGGAGTAAGGAATGAAACAAGGAGTAGAGTGAGGGATGGTAACAATCGAGCTAGGGATAAGAACTAAGAAATACTTATAGGAGCATGATTAGCCATGGTACTAACAAATTTATAACATGAAAAGTAGATGAGGTACTCATAAGCAGGGATGAAGGAGTGAATGTATAAAGCTCAAAATGGGAACTAGGCAGAATAATTGTATCTAGTATATATGAAGGGGGTGTAGAAGGAGAGACTAGCACAATTAGGAGAAGGCTCAATATAAGATGTAGGAATAGAAGATGTATCATGCATAACATTAGGAACAACAAACTCATCCAAATATACAAGACTAGCATAAGTTGTATGGTAGGAAGCTCATGTGTAAAAGTTTGTCAAGTAAATAAAAAATCCTAATGATCTAAGTATACTCAATGATCAAAGTATTCAACCTCAATACTAATGATAGTGGCAACCATGTTAACACCATAAAAATACCATTCTTACTAGATTGAGGTATTTGAGGATTTAAATAAAGGCTTTTCTTTAATGGGAAGTGAGGATGATGACACAAGATGACAATGTCAATAAGATGATTCATGGTGTTGTGATGACTCTCTCATGTGAATGTTCCTCTCTTCTAGGGAATATGCTTCTTTGAAATGATTTAAAATGGGTAAGGTATATCCTTAAATACAACAAGATTGCACAAAAAATCACATAAATATGTACTAGGTTAGCTCACAATTAGTAGTAGAAAAAAGGCAGCAAACTTCAATTTAAAATTTAAAAGGTTTAGATCCATATTCACAAAAGTGATCTAGATCAATTTCATGCTTTGAATTTGAATTAAGATGATAAAAAAAGAATTCTAGAAGTTTGAACTAATATATGAGAATATGTAATGATGAGGATTGACTAAGATAATATCATTAACTAAATTTAACACAAAAATATATCATTTAATAAATCTATTATTATATAAAAACAATTTAATGAAAATGAACCCATAAAAAAGAAAATTAACGTTACTTTTACCATTACACCTATGCACCACATAAACCTCATTCACAATAGCTACATGAATTAATTTAGCTACATTTAATACTAGCATACATATATTAAATATTAATATATATAAAATACACCGAGAGTTATCATTCTCTAATTTTTTTTTGGATTAATTTCTCTTTGCGATAAAAAATATTATTTATTTATTTATTTGTTCTTTTTGTTTCATCAAATCTCTTTGATTTGATTTTTTTGTTTCATCAAATCTTCTCTACTTGCACATAATTCCAACTGCCTATCATTTTAAATGCAGCTTCAAAAACTTTACACAAAATGTTGGATGCCATTGTAGAGAGCTCATATCTCATTGAAGATAATTTCTTCTAATAAGTTGAATTTATAACTCTTAGACAAGAACAAGTGGCAAATGATCATAAATTTCCGATTAAAACAGATATGTGGATTTATACCCAAAAAAATCTCTAAAATAGATAAAGGACCAACATATAATTAGTAATTGCTTTAGTTTGGATATTAGAAAGTAATGTTTATGCAGGGAAAGGAAAAGAGAATTATTATGGTCGATTGGTGAGAATGTTATATATATATAGGCATACGGCAAATTCATTGTCAGCAATTCACCATGGAAAATTCACCACCAGCAATTCACTACCACGGAAAAAATTCACTGCCAACAATTTACCCTGACGGAAAATTAACCACATTAATATTTTTATTAAGTTTAAGTTTAACTGTATTTCAACTATTTTAAGAGCTCGTAATATATTTATGCAGTCAGGAAACACTAGCAAAAGCAGACTATTTTAATATCTTTCAATATATTAATACAGTCGAGAAACACTAGTAGAAGCAGAAAGAGGTGGTGGGTGACAGTATCTTTTACTAACTGATATTGCAGTGAATTGAATTTAGAAGAAGACCATAATCATGTCTGGTGCCATAGTATGTGGGAAGAGGTCCTTTGTTGAAGATAATACTAATGTTGATAGCTCTCACCCCATCTCCAAGAGGCCTCGTTGCTCAACTGTTAATTCTCCAGTTTGTGGCTTTTCCACAGGGCCTAGAACTCCCAGTCCCACTGCAGGTGCAGATGGAGATAGTAACACAATCCTTTATCAGAGCCACTGCTCCAGTGAGGGCTTAAGTATACCAACTACTGATTCTTCTAGAAAAACTGGTTCAGACCTTGGACACCCTATTCAGGCATTACAGCAGAGTCAAAGATTTGAAGACCAGATTCCCAGTACTAATGGTAGGGCTGTTCCAGGTCCAGTGTATGCAGCAGGTTCAGGTAGTGAGTGGGTGGAGCTTCTTCTGAGAGAGATGCAGAATGCATGTAATATGGATGCTGCAAGATTGCGTTCTTCATCAGTTTTAGAAGCATTTGAAAAGGCTGTTGTTTCTTCCACACTAGAAGACTTGCACAAGGAAAACACAGTGCTGAAAGAGAGAGTTGAAGGGTTGTTTCATGATAATACCATACTTAAACGGGCTGTGGCTATACAGCATCAGCGCTTAAAACAGATTGAGGAGAGGGGCCAGGATTTTCAACAGTTGAAGAAATGCATTTCAGAGTATCAACAACGAATAAGTGCGTTGGAGATGAATAATTATGCACTTACAGCTCACCTTCGTCAAGCTGATGCTCAACAGTCAAATTCCATTCTTGGAGGCTTTCACCCTCCACCACCTCCACCTGGTGTCTTCTAAAACAAAAAAACAAAAACAGAAAAACTGTTTGTAGAATAGAATTGAAATACTTATGATGATTAAGGATATATAAATTTCTATTTTATTTCTTCTTTTTTTCTTTTTTACTTTTTTTAAGACTGCAGGAATCGGGTAGCATTTATTTTCTTTTTATTCACAATATGAATGTGATATTATTTTATTTTTAATGTAAATTTGACCACTAAATTGGAGCATGGAAGATATTGACACCAAGCTCTCTGCCTTATTCTCTGTGTAATATTTTTTTCTCATTTATTTGTTGAATCAATCCTGTAAAAGAATCCAGCATAACCCAACCTATTTAATATTATTTAGTGGTTGTTATTTTATTTTATTTTCAATATAAATATAAATATAGGCAATTTAGTATTGTAGATAATTACAAATTTTATAAAATATTCATCTATATTTATATTATTTCAAATATAATTTCAAAAATTAAATATTTGTTATTTATTACAATTTTTTTCATCATTTATTCAGCTTCAAAATATGTATTTATATTTTATATTTTATTATCACTTTATATTTGATAAAGTAAATATTTCTTAATCAACATATCTATCTAAATTAATTATAATATTAATTAATTAAACATATTTTACTTTCCTTTCAAACAGATCCCTTATTTATAATAAAGTCTGGTCCATAATAATTAGAAGATTTAATAAATTATTAGTTCTTTTCAATATTAATTGATTAGTTTGAATAAATTAATTAAATGTATATTTTTTAATTAGTATGGGATTGTTTTTAGTAAGGTGATAATTGATCTTCAAAAATGACTTAAGTTCAAATTCTTATTTTTATTTAAATTGTGTGTATAATTATTGTAAGAGTGAAATTTAAAAATTCAAGTTAATTTTCATTTTTTTGTCTACTTTGATAGAATGGCTTAATACAATTATATATGTCACATGATAGATTCTTGTGTAGAGTTAGACTTATTCCTCAACCACCACTCCTCTCAATTTACAGACATTTATATAAATTTGAACATATGTAACATCTTAACTAGACTAAAAAAAAAAAATTATTTATTTTATATTATTTAATAAGTTAAAATCAAATTGTTATCTTGATAGTTAAATCTATAAATAAATTTACTAGTTTATTTTTTTAAAGTTTTCCAAATGACTAATTGGTTGAGACTCCAAGATAATGTTTATTTCTCAACCTCCATTCTATGATAATCTA